>JARYGA010018911.1:0-23756 GCA_030545235.1 Helianthus tuberosus | reverse complement strand
TAATCGAGGTTCTCGGCATTGAAAAATCTTTGTAAACTAAATCACACGTGTATATGTTGACATTTAAGAGATATACAGTCAACAAAATCAAGGGCAATGGTGATATATATGCGGATTAGACACAAAAAAAAACACACTCAACAAATGGCTAGAATTTAAGGAATGTGTTTAGTTCGGCATTCAGATTCCTAATTGATGGAGAAAGGTCTGGTGGCAAGAAAAGCTGCTTCTAGGAGGTTGTCAAGTGTTTTCGCTCGATGATTCCATTCTTGGGGGGTTGGTTTGGCCCTTGTTCATGTAACTCGAATCGTAGCCCGCTATATCCCATTTTAATTTTACACCATTGTGAACCTTACGCCTATTTTACTCTCTGATCGAGGTTCTCGGCATTGAAAAATCTTCGTAAACTAAATCACACGTGTATATGTTGACATTTAAGAGATATACACTCAAGAAAATCAAGGGCAATGGTGATATATATGCAGATTAGACACCAAAAAAAAAACTCAACAAATGGCTACAATTTAAGGAATGTGTTTAGTGACGGCATCAGATTCCTAATTGATGGAGAAAGGTCTAGTGGAAAGAAAAGCTGCTTCTAGGAGGTTCTAAAGTGTTTTCGCTCGACGATTCCATTCTTGGGTGGTTGGTTTGGCCCTTGTTCCAGTAATTCGAATCCTAGCCCGGTATATCCTATTTTAATTTTACACCATTGTGAACCTTACGCCTTTTTTACTCTCTGATCGAGGTTCTCGACATTGAAAAATCTTCGTAAACTAAATCACACGTGTATATGTTGACATTTAAGAGATATACAGTCAAGAAAATCAAGGGCAATTGTGATATATATGCGGATTAGACACCAAAAAAAACACACTCAACAAATGGCGACAATTTAAGGAATGTGTATAGTGACGGCATCAGATTCCTAATTAATGGAGAAAGGTCTGGTGGCAAGAAAAGCTGCTTCTAGAGGGTGTCAAGTATTTTCGCTCGACGATTCCATTCTTCGGTGGTTGGTTTGTCCCTTGTTCCTGTTACTCGAATCCTATCCCGGTATATCCCATTTTAATTTTACACCATTGTGAACCTTACGCCTTTTTTTACTCTCTGCTCGAGGTTCTCGGCATTGAAAAATCTTCGTAAACTAAATCACACGTGTATATGTTGACATTTAAGAGATATACAGTCAAGAAAATCAGAGGCAATGGTGATATATATGCGGATTAGACACCAAAAAAAACACACTCAACAAATAGCTACAATTTAAGGAATGTGGTTAGTGACGGAATCAGATTCCTAATTGATGGAGAAAGGTCTGGTGGCAAGAAAAGCTTCTTTTAGGAGGGTGTCAAGTATTTTCGCTCGACGATTCCATTCTTGGGTGGTTGGTTTGGCCCTTGTTCCTGTAACTCGAATCCTAGCCCGGTATATCCCATTTTAATTTTACACCATTGTGAACCTTACGCCTTTTTTACTCTCTGATCGAGGTTCTCGGCATTGAAAAATCTTCGTAAACTAAATCACACGTGTATATGTTGACATTTAACAGATACACAATCAAGAAAATCAAGGGCAATGGTGATATATATGCGGATTAGACACCAAAAAAAAAACACACACACAACAAATGGCTACAATTTAAGGAATGTGTTTAGTGACGGCATCAGATTCCAAATTGATGGAGAAATGTCTGGTGGCAAGAAAAGCTGCTTCTAGGAGGTTGTCAAGTGTTTTCGCTCGACGATTCCATTCCTGGGTGGTTGGTTTGGCCCTTGTTCCTGTAACTCGAATCCTAGCCCGGTATATCCCATTTTAATTTTACACCAATGTGAAACTTAAGCCTTTTTTACTCTCTGATCGAGGTTCTCGGCATTGAAAAATCTTCATAAACTAAATCACAAGTGTATATGTTGACATTTAAGAGATATACAGTCAAGAAAATCAAGGGCAATTGTCACACCCCCAAAATCCACCATGCGGAGTACCACCGCTTGGAGGCGTGACGTGACCAGGATCGAGCCACCAATCATATTGAACATCGTAATTAAGTAAATAAGACCAACCATAATATGATTGGTGACCAAAGCTAGTTAACCATGTTTATTTTAAACAGCGGAAGCATAAAAGTAAATCCAAAAGCATAAGTCCATAGTTTATAAGTTAAAGTTCAAAACGCATGTTTACTAAGTTCATAAGGATTTAAATAATACGCACGGAACATAACAGTCCGTACACCACAACGACTCCTTCCTCGTGCAAGCTCCAAGCGTTTAGCAACCTGTAAGGCATGTAACAACGAGTCAACAACAAAGTTGAGTGAGTTCATGTTTGGTTGTTTAGTTTTAAGTTGTTTTCTGAAAAACGTGGTTTGACTTTCGTTGGCTTAATTGCCGTGGGGGTTACCCCGTAGTTGAAAGTATGTTTAACCAGTTCCTTTTTCATTACCCAAACCATAACCGTAATCAGTGGGGGCTTTCCCCGTGTGAACTACTAGACGGTATGATATCGACTACTACGAACAATAGTTGTTCCCTACATCAGTGTCTATCATCACTAACAGTTTGCCATAGTCCATTAGTACACGCCCGTCCGACCGGCACGGTGTGAGGTTTGTTAAACCTGATAGCGCTATTAACTAATGACCCGCTCGCCATTGGCCTCGGCAATTAAGTCGATATAAATTGAGGGACTTCATGATAGAGTTTTGTCTAGCTAGTTTTAAGGTTGTTGTCCTGCACCAGGAGGACGAACGTACGTATTCTGCACCAGGATAATTCGTAGGATTAATAAGGGCATCCTATCTATGGAGGATGGCCGTACATATCTTCCCAAGGGGATATGTAGATTTAGTTTTAAATTCTTTAACCCATTCCCAAACCACCAGGAATCCTATGCCTTGAACTCACCTCGGTTTGCTCGGTTAGATTCTCAAATATAGCTAACAATCAAGGTCGTTCAATCACGTCCTAGTATGATTTACCAGTTAGTCATTTAGTGATTTTCAAATAGAGCACAAACTTTCTACACGTATCTATCACATAGCATGCATTACTTTAACTGTTTATGCCCATATATACTTCCCATCCATTCCCCACTCATAAGCAAACATACGATAGTGCACGTAACACATATAACATGTTAGATCATTCACAGATAGCATACTCGACATTTAGACACGCAAATCACAACTTATGTCATTTCCGCATTAATATTCAAAACCGGGCCGTTTTCGAACATTTTAATAAAATAGTTAAATTATTCCAAAAATTCTCAAATTTTTACAAAATGTCTTAAACGTTCCAAATTTTATTGTGTAAAAATATCGGGGTCCGGTTCATTACCAATATTTTATAAAAATTCATTTTCCGGACTGAACTCAGATTCATATTTTTCTGAACACAGTCCACGGGATAATTTATTTAAAATTCATCGAGCGTCCGATTTACGAAATTCTAGTGGGGTAATTACAAATAAATCGGTGGTCATCTACAGTACAAGTTTCATGATCCAACTCTACACAGAACCCAAGTTATGACAGAAAACAAAATATATATTTTCAGCAGAAAAATGCAGCTCTAGCTGCTGTTACGAAATGACGCTTTAAAAATAGTAAACGAAGTCCAAAAATTACGATTCCAGTGCCATTAGAACCGTATTTCATAATACATAACCCTAGACTTCAGAAAATACATTTCTCGTTAAGTTATGGCCTGTTTACGGACAACTGAAGTTGGCTGTAAAGCTTGGACAGATTCTGTTTTTAGTCTTTAGCTTTCTAGTTTGTGTTCGATTGATTTCGTTAATCATGTTTAGTGATCACAACAACATCAAAAATCAATATTAACCAACAAAACATCAGAAAATCAACCAATAATCATAACCACACAAGATCTACATGATTTACACACATAACTTTTCTTTATCCACCTTATTCATCTTAGGTTCACGACTTTGTGTTATGATCTTTAGTGTTTCTAAATTTTAACCATTAAATCACTTAAATAACATGAAGAATGAACGGATCTAAGTTCTTACCACTAGCTCAAGGCTAGGGAAGTTCGAGTGAAGAAATGTGGTGGTTAATAGCGAATGGAGAAGGTCCTTCCACTTCCGAACGCACCGAGCTTCGTTGTATGCCTTCTAACACTTATGTATGCTCTTGGAATTGGTAGGAGATGATCAAGTGATGGTGGTGGTGGTGCTCTTGGGGCTGCCGAGACTAGAGGGAGGGAAGAGAGAGTATGAATGTGTTGGTTGTATGAAGATGATAGGATGAAAGTCTTGTGGGTTAAATAAGGAACCTTCCAACACCCATTTACACATGGGATAATATGTTTCCCAAGTTCCTAACAATCCAAATAAATAATTCAAGAAAATCCATTGGTGGATCTACCCATGGTAACCGTGTAAATGAGGGGGGGGGGGTATAGGGTTGGGTTTCAATTGGATGGTTACCATCTAGTTAGAGAAACAATTGTTTAGTTAATGGTTATGGTGTGTTATTATTTATAAAGTACGTTAGGGTGTTCGGGGACCCTAACTAGCTCAGAAAAATAAAAACAATGTGTTTGATAATATTTTTATGTTTCGGGTAAAGTCCGGTTGTTCGGTTCGATACTGTTCCGTTAAACTGCTTAATTAATCCGTAAAGCGTCCTATATATATATTTTTGTAACTTTTTTAATTTTTAACACTCAGGAAGGCATACCGGACTATTTAGTAACTTTTCTGTATACTATTAGTACGTTAACAAATACAAGTAAGCATAACACAGTAATCAGAGAGCAGTTAAATGATTCAGCACAGTCATCAAGTACTTTAATTAACATTAATAGATTGTACGGTTACATGTAAATTTGAGGGTTGTCACAACAATGGTGATATATATATATATGTGGATTAGACACCAAAAAAAAAACACACTCAACAAATGGCTACAATTTGTCAAGTGTTTTCGCTTGACGATTCCATTCTTGGGTGGTTGGTTTGTCCCTTGTTCCTGTAACTTGAATCCTAGCCCGGTATATCCCATTTTAATTTTATACCATTGTGAACCTTACGCCTATTTTACTCTCAGATCGAGGTTCTCGGCATTGAAAAATCTTCATAAACTAAATCACACGTGTCTATGTTGATACTTAAGCGATATACAGTCAACAAAATCAAGGGCAATGGTGATATATATGCGGATTAGACACAAAAAAAAAAACACACTCAACAAATGGCTACAATTTAAGGAATGTGTTTAGTGACGGCATCAGATTCCTAATTAATGGAGAGAGGTCTGGTGGCAAGAAAAGCTGCTTCTAAGAGGGTGTCAAGTATTTTCGCTCGACGATTCCATTCTTGGGTGGTTGGTTTGGCCCTTGTTCCTGTTACTCGAATCCAATCCCGGTATAGCCCATTTTAATTTTACACCATTGTGAACCTTATGCCTTTTTTACTCTCTGCTCGAGGTTCTCGGCATTGAAAAATCTTCGTAAACTAAATCACACGTGTATATGTTGACATTTAAGAGATATACAGTCAAGAAAATCAAGGGCAATGGTGATATATATGCGGATTAGACACCCAAAAAAAACACACACTCAACAAATGGCTACAATTTAAGGAATGTGTTTAATGACGGAATCAGGTTCCTAATTGATGGAGAAAGGTCTGGGGGCAAGAAAAGCTGCTTCAAGGAGGGTGTCAAGTATTTTCGCTCGACGATTCCATTTTTGGGTGGTTGGTTTGGCCGTTGTTCCTGTAACTCGAATCCAATCCCGGTATATCCCATTTTAATTTTACACCATTGTGAACCTTATGCCTTTTTTACTCTCTGCTCGAGGTTCTCGGCATTGAAAAATCTTCGTAAACTAAATCACACGTGTATATGTTGACATTTAAGAGATATAAAGTCAAGAAAATCAAGCGCAATGGGGATATATATGCAGATTAGACACAAAAAAAAAACACACTCAACAAATGGCTACAATTTAAGGAATGTGTTTAGTAACGGCATCAGATTCCTAATTGATGGAGAAAGGTCTTGTGGCAAGAAAAGCTGCTTCTAGGAGGTTGTCAAGTGTTTTCGCTCGACGATTCCGTTCTGGGGTGGTTGGTTTGGCCCTTGTTCCTGTAACTCAAACCCTAGTCCGGTATATCCCATTTTAATTTTACACCATTGTGAACCTTACGCCTTTTTTACTCTCTGATCGAGTTTCTCGGCATTGAAAAATCTTCGTAAACTAAATCACACGTGTATATGTTGACATTTAATAGATATACAGTCAAGAAAATCAAGGGCAATGGTGATATATATATGCGGATTAGACACCAAAAAAAAAAACACACTCAACAAATGGCTACAATTTAAGGAATGTGTTTAGTGACGGCATCAGATTCCTAATTAATGGAGAAAGGTCTGGTGGCAAGAAAAGCTGCTTCTAAGAGGGTGTCAAGTATTTTCGCTCGACGATTCCATTCTTGGGTGGTTGGTTTGGCCCTTGTTCCTGTTACTCGAATCCAATCCCGGTATATCCCATTTTAATTTTACACCATTGTGAACCTTATGCCTTTTTTACTCTCTGCTCAAGGTTCTCGGCATTGAAAAATCTTCGTAAACTAAATCACACGTGTATATGTTGACATTTAAGAGATATACAGTCAAGAAAATCAAGGGCAATGGTGATATATATGCAGATTAGACACAAAAAAAAACACACTCAACAAATGGCTACAATTTAAGGAATGTGTTTAGTAACGGCATCAGATTCCTAATTGATGCAGAAAGGTCTTGTGGCAAGAAAAGCTGCTTCTAGGAGGTTGTCAAGTGTTTTCGCTCGACGATTCCGTTCTGGGGTGGTTGGTTTGGCCCTTGTTCCTGTAACTCAAACCCTAGTCCGGTATATCCCATTTTAATTTTACACCATTGTGAACCTTACGCCTTTTTTACTCTCTGATCGAGGTTCTCGGCATTGAAAAATCTTCGTAAACTAAATCACACGTGTATATGTTGACATTTAATAGATATACATTCAAAAAAATCAAGGGCAATGGTGATATATATGCGGATTAGACACAAAAAAAAACACACTCAACAAATGGCTACAATTTAAGGAATGTGTTTAGTGACGGCGTCAGATTCCTAATTGATGGAGAAAGGTCTGGTGGCAAGAAAAGCTGCTTCTAGGAGGTTGTCAAGTGCTTTCGCTCTACGATTCCATTCTTGGGTTGTTGGTTTGGCCCTTGTTCCTGTAACTCGACTCCTAGCCCGTTATATCCCATTTTAATTTTACACCATTGTGAACCTTACGCCTTTTTTACACTCTGATCGAGGTTCTCGACATTGAAAAATCTTCGTAAATATGTTAACATTTAAGAGATATACAGTCAAGAAAATCAAGGGCAATGGTGACATATATGCGGATTAGACACCAAAAAAAACACACTCAACAAATGGCTTCAATTTAAGGAATGTGTTTAGTGACGGCATCAGATTCCTAATTGATGGAGAAATGTCTGGTGGCAAGAAAAGCTGCTTCTAGGAGGGTGTCAAGTATTTTCGCTCCTCGATTCCATTCTTGGGTGGTTGGTTAGGCCCTTGTTCCTGTAACTCGAATCCTAGCCCGGTATACCCCATTTTAATTTTACACCATTGTGCACCTTACGCCTTTTTTACTCTCTGATCCCGGTTCTCGGCATTGAAAAATCTTTGTAAACTAAATCACACGTGTATATGTTGACATTTAAGAGATATACAATCAAGAAAATCAAGGGCAATGGTGATATATATGCAGATTAGACACAAAAAAAAACACATTCAACAAATGGCTACAATTTAAGGAATGTGTTTAGTGACGGCAACAGATTCCTAATTGATGGAGAAAGGTCTGGTGGGAAGAAAAGCTGCTTCTAGGAGGTTGTCAAGTGTTTTCGCTCGACGATTCCATTCTTGGGTGGTTGGTTTGGCCCTTGTTCCTGTAACTCGAATCCTAGCCCGGTATATCCCATTTTAATTTTACACCATTGTGAACCTTACGCCTATTTTACTCTCTGATCGAGGTTCTCGGCATTGAAAAATCTTCATAAACTAAATCACACGTGTATATGTTGACATTTAAGAGATATACAGTCAAGAAAATCAAGGGCAATGGTGATATATATGCGGATTAGACACCAAAAAACAAACTCAACAAATGACTACAATTTAAGGAATGTGTTTAGTGACGGAATCAGATTCCTAATTGATGGAGAAAGGTCTGGGGGCAAGAAAAGCTGCTTCTAGAAGGGTGTCAAGTATTTTCGCCCGACGATTCCATTCTTGGGTGGTTGGTTTGGCCCTTGTATTTGTAACTCGAATCCTAGCCCGGTATATCCCAATTTAATTTTACACCATTGTGAACCTTACGCCTTTTTTACTCTCTGATCCAGGTTCTCGGCATTGAAAAATCTTTGTAAACTAAATCACACGTGTATATGTTGACATTTAAGAGATATACAGTCAAGAAAATCAAGGGCAATGGTGATATATATACAGATTAGACACCAAAAAAAACACTCAACAAATGGCTACAATTTAAGGAATGTGTTTAGTGACGGCATCAGATTCCTAATTGATGGAGAAAGTTCTGATTTCAAGAAAAGCTGCTTCTAGGAGTTTGTCAAGTGTTTTCGCTCGACGATTGCATTCTTAGGTGGTTGGTTTGGCCCTTGTTCCTGTAACTCGAATCCTAGCCCAATATATCCCATTTTAATTTTACACCATTGTGAACCTTTCGCCTTTTTTACTCTCTGATCGAGGTTCTCGGCATTGAAAAATCTTCGTAAACTAAATCACGCGTGTATATGTTGACATTTAAGAGATATACAGTCAAGAAAATCAAGGTCAATGGTGATTGAAGGGGTAAGGTCCCAAAAACCTCATGATAAGTATTTGAGACCATACCACAATCTGGCTCTTTAACATTTTAACCTTGCGCGGCCGCGCACTGGTCTCACAAAAGGAAGAGAGTATCAACAATTTATAGTCGCGCGCCCAAAGGAAATCATAAATCCTTGCGCCTTCTCCCATTAGCAAAGGATAAAAATCCTGAGATCAACACTTCCGCCCAAATATCCAGACTTGAATATTATTTTATCCAGACTTGGGATTTATTCATCTGTTTCCACACAGTAAGGTGTCACACCAGATTACAGCAGTAATCTTCGAGAAGAAATGCAATCGTGCACCACCCAGACGGTTATAACCGTCTGGACACGTGCCATTACCACAGACACCCCTGAAATCACAACGAAGGCATGCAATTGGAGAGTAATCTCAACTTGATCACATTACACGTGGTAAATCCCCAGCCTTTGATCAAGACCACGATCCGTGTGCTCTTACGTCGGATCAAAGAACTTAAACGGAAGGAAATGTAACCGCTTACGGGGTTAGCATCTTCCGTTAACTTTTCACTAACGGGTTTTCCCGCCTAAAACGACTCCCGGCTATAAATATGAGAAACAACCCAGGTATGAATTCAGATTACTCACACTTCTCAAATACATCTTCTTCTTCATTACCAATACTTATTCTCACACTTGAGTCGGGTCAAGGAGAGAACCCTCTTCTCCCCTTGGCGAGGCTAACGGTGCTCTTTTTTGCAGAGCTTTGGAGAAGAAGATGAGCTACAACTGAATCAATCGAGAGAGAGCTAACCTTTTTATGCGGATTCAAACCCCCTAGATATCTCGGTTCCGACCATTTATCTAGTGTTTCTTCATTGGCGCCCACTGATTCCTCTGTTTTTCTAGTTTTCATCTCGTTTCGATTCAGTTTCTTTCAATTTCAACTTCAGTATGGCAGAAAACTCATCATCTCATCGACAAGTCGGTCCTCGACCGAATGTCGGAAACAATTTGCAAGTAGACGGAATCCTAGAAGATGCCTCAGACGATAATGAGGTCCAATCCAATCGGGCAATCGATTCTGTCACTCCAGGAATGTTACCAGCAAACCCTGCTCAATCAATTTTACCACCAGGAGAAACTCCGATATCATGGTATGTCCGGTCTCAAGGGGCATTAAACGCGGTATACACACAGCTGTGTGCTCAAACTGCTCCCCTGACTAAGTCACGGAGACCGGGATCTCGGGCTCATGCCTCCCAACGGGAAGAATCAACTTATGAAGATACAGAAGTTCATGCCAGATCTACGTCACAGCGAGAATACACTCAGACAGGCGGTTACCAAAGACAACACCATGATGAACCACACCCTCGTCGAAGACAATCGGTTCATGATAGGTTGGGTTCCCAGCGGGACACTCACACCGATGAATCCGATCAAACATATTGTTTGAGTGCAAACACCAGTGTATTCAACAGACTGCAGCTAAACTATAACAAATGTAGGCCTCGAGCGGTTTATAACCCTGAGGCAGAGCACAATTATGACTTAGTTTACCGCCCTGTAGAAGCAGCGGAAAACTCGAAGTTCATACTGGAGATAGCTCTAGCTCCATTAGAGAAGGCAAAATTACCATCCAACATAGGGAAGTTTAATGGGTTGTCAGACCCCGATGATCATCTGAGAGTGTTTACCTGCGCAGGTTTGGTTGGAGGTTGGACCCTTCCGCTATGGTGTCATCTGTTTGTACAAACATTAACTGGCCCAACGCGAATCTGGTTTGATAACCTACCAACTGGACAGATCGAATCATGGAAAGATCTACGTGAAAAGTTTTTAACACACTTCAGCCAACAGCGGCGCTCCATTAGAGACACTTCCGACGTCATGAACATATGGCGTCGTGATGACGAAAATCTAGAAGATTTCATCACTAGATACAATAAGGAAGTGTTGGAAATTGGCGGTGTTCACGAACAACTAATCCATGCTCAGTTCAAGTACGCGGTTAGGTGTGATGACATGGTTAAAGTCTTATCTGGAACGGAGGGCCTTCCAACAAGTTGGGAGAAGATAATGGCGGCGGCCAAAGTTTATGCGCAAACTGAGAAAAACCTCACAACAAACAGGCCACCACCACCGCACAGCAGGCCCGCGGACTTAAGCTTAACCGGTGAAAGGAGGTTCAAAAAATCATGGCGCGAGTCATCAGGAAGTCGTTCCTCTGAAGATGCCCGCACAACAATCAACAAACTCTCTGCACAAAGGGAGAACAAACAAGAAAATAGGGAGAGTCAGTGGACTCCCCTAACAAAGACCCCGGCGGAGGTTCTGAGTACTGAGGACTATCAATTCAAACCTCCGATTCCAATGAAGAGTAAACGTGGACAAGACCCGGCGCAATACTGCGAATATCATAAAGACAACGGGCATACCACTAACAACTGCATATCTCTGCGCACAGAAATAGAGAAAGCCCTCAAGAACGGTGAACAAACGCATTTACTCCAAAATATGCGCAAAGAGATTAAGCAGATAACCCGGGGAGAAGAAGGCCCAAGCAAACGGGCCAAAACCTAAGTGACGACTCTATAAGTTTCCCGCAGAAAGACATGACTCATCAAATGCGGCGGAACTATCAGAGAGTAAGTTAAGTTCCATATAATTATTAGAAAAACTTTGTAAAGCCTCTGTGCTCTATCCATGAATAAAATTACAAAGTTTCTATTATTTTTGTGTTTACAAAGTGCATTCAATTTCTTTTTAGTAAGCGCAAAAACATTATGGTAGTATAAAACAAGCTCCATGTGCGGTCAGTGATCACGTCACAAACGACCATAAGTTCACACATGAGCTTTATACCAACATTCATTTGCCTTACTCAATAAAAGCAATTGTACTCATGCAAAATATTGTAAAGTCATTAAACAAAACAAATAGAAACATACTGTTTTCAGCGTACAGATACGCCTTAAAGATTTTTAAACACGGCAGTGTTTAAAATACTTGCGCAGCAGCGCACCATCAAAACAGGGATTTACATCCCGCATAAAAATTGTTCAATACAATTTCATACTACTCTAAATCTTCACCCCCATCCGGAAAGATTTCTTTAAGTTGCGCCACGTGATCGTCCGATTGCAGCGCCACATTTATCAGTTCCATGACTGGAAGTTGCAAATTGTTAAACTCTGTTTTCATAGAAGCAAGCGCGGCATCAGTATTTACGCCAAAAGTTGCAGATTTGCTATCATCCCAGTTAACCTTCAACGCACTTTTCACATGCTGGGAACATTCCGCATAACCTTGTGCATACCCATCTCGTCGCGCAGCAACCATTAGATTAGCAACGGTTTTATCCAGCTCTTCAGAGTTTAACACAGATTCAGCAACCTACGAAATCAAGCAAAAACGAGTATCAAAAAAGCGCATATATGGTCCCACAACAAAAAAGAGAAAAGAAACTTACACAGGCGATTCCGCGATCTTTCAACCAGGCCATATCATTCTTTAAAGGTTCGAGCTCGCTTTCCGCTGTAACCCGCGCCGTTTCAGAATTTTCTAGCTTCTCTTCAATCTCAGCCAAACGGCGGGAAGTTTCAGTATTCTCAGAATGCGCAAGCTCCAGATCCTTCTTTAATTGTTCCTGGTCAGAAACCAAAGCAGTAAGTTCCTCTAACTCTCTATCTCTAAGGGCAAGAGTGGCGAAAGCTTGTACCTCCCGTTGCTCACTACGTTCCCTATGAGAACGCGCCTCCGCCAGCGTAGTTTCTACATCAGCTTTCTCCTTCTTCAATTTTTCTACCTCCGCATCTTGATTCTTCAAATTTTCAACCTCAGCCTTAAGGTTATTAATGATATTACGAAGGTTTGCCTTCTCAGCATTATCTTTCTCGCAAATTCTCCTCCAATTTTTGCGTTCCTCAGACAGGAGAGCAGCTTCAGCTTCCGCTTTTCTCTTCCAACCAGCAACAGACCATTCCTCAGTTTTGCGCTCAGCTTCAAACTTGGCTCGCTCAGTTTCTAATTTAGCCTTCAACTGAGCCACATGTTTTTCATCTTTTGCAAATTTCTTTTGAGATGCCATGAAAGATGCCTACTCCTTATGCATAGTATACCACTCACGCACTATGCGGTGAGTAGTAGAAACATGAGAAGCAGTTTCCGCAAGATAAGACTGATAGGTCTGTTCATAAGGTTGACTTTCCTGAAACTTAATCTCGCCAGGCGGAAGTATCCCCTGCAACCAATCTTGGCATACACGCCAATCCGAGAAGGTATCGCCTTTCTTCACATTCCAAACAGGGGCATGAGGATCAGAAGCATCTTTTTCCGTATAAGTCCGGTAATAATATTCTCCCAGAGTTTCTTCTGGACGAATTGGAGATTGTTTATCAACACCAGCAGATGAGCCTGGTTCCTCAGTTGTGACCCTCTCAGTATGTTCAGGCATAGCATCAGAAGGTCTAGGGGAAGAAGTTGAAATTTTTTCAGCAATCTGCTCTTTCCCCAAATCTTGAACAACAGCTTCAGGGGTTGGAGGATTATCAGTACCATCTACCACGCTCGGTTCAATAATCTTTTCAGCCTCTGTATCAACACCTACAGGCTTCTCAGCCTCAACAGTTTTCTCCACACCATCCCCAGCAACCTCTGTAGGCTCTAACGGGTCTGCAACAGCAGCGCGCGGAGGAGTGGAGGGAAGTTCTTCCTTAACCACAGATTGCACTTCTGTGGGAATAGGGGAAACAAGAACTTCTGGACAAGTAAAAATCTGTAAGGATTCAGTCCGCTTAAAGGAAACAAGGAGAAACGACACTTACCAGGAACAGATTCCGAAACAAAGGCATCAAGATTCCCTTTTCTGGTAATTTTCTTTCTCTGCACCTTTTTAGGAGGTTGACCCTCCGCGTCAGGATCAGTTTGTTTCCGTTTACCAGCTTTCCGATGCACCAAGTGTTCGGGACTAGAATCCAAGTCAATAGGCTCATTCGGGTTGGATGGGGGAATATCAGCAGAATCCCTTGGTTCAGGCTTCGGTTCCCGCATAGTCACTGCAGGAGTAAGACCCTCCAAAGAGTCAGAAACCACCACATAATCACACCTGGAGACAGAGGAACGGCGTGTACCTTTCTTCTCTCCAACATTCTTCGTCTTCAAAGGTTGAGCTTTAACAGTCTCACTCCTCTTGGGCAAAGAAGTAGAAGTCGTTGCGCGTTTCTTCTTTTCAGGGCCTATGCCCAAATTCAACAATTCACCTACAAAAGCGCAAAGCAAACACTTACCCACAAAGAGCAAAAAGGAAACGAAACGCAAATATAACTTACCAGCACCAGCAACTGGTTGAGCAGATAGATCCGCATCTCGCGGAAGAACAAAATTCCTTACAATACGGTGATACCAAAGCTCCTCTTCAGGTTTCTTTTTAATGGTACCCATCCTTCCGCCTTCTCTCTTGAAGGCAACAACATACAGAGAAACAACTACATTAAAAAAGAAAACAGGTCAAAAAAAAAAAAAGAGGAAAGAGAGTGGGAAAGCCCCAAACTTACTATGACCATCCTCTGTGTATACGGGTTTATCTTCACGCTCCATCTTCCAGTTCAAACTCATGCCGGCTCCGACGAGAGCTTTCTACGGCAACGCAATATTGGGCACATCTTTCAGATCTTGGTACCAGTTCTCATCGACAGGGGTCTGAAGCGTTTCAATCGGAACGTCGTCTTTCCCCCTTAGAACCATCTTCACCGGAATCACTCCGGCCTTGATAAAAAAAAAATTTTTTGCTTCCAATCATGGAAGGTTTTTGGGGGTTGCAGTAGAATTTTCTTCGCAGAAGCCCTCTGAACAAACGAATAAAACCCTTGGGTACAATGCATCTGATGAAAAACCCTAAATCGAGGAACGGTCGGTTCAACATGCATTGTCCGGCACACAAATTCAAAATGCCGAACCCTAACCATGCCAATAGGGTGAAGTTGGGAAATATGAAGTTTGTAAAATCCAAGGATGTCAAGGAAAAATCTAGTAACAGGCAAACGAAAGTTACCATCACAAAAAAAATCCCAAAAGAGGGTAATGTACCCGGCCGGAGCGTCCGCTGCCGTTTGCCCCTCTTCAGGATACAAAGCACCACAGTTGTCCGGAAATTTGTGATTCTGAATTAAACCATCAAAGAACGCCCTAGTCCACTTCAACGGTGGGAGTTCAGTCGCCATTTCTTCAGCAAGATCTTCTTGATGTTCTCCGGTTGACATAAGAGGAAGAACGATAGAGTTTTTGGTAGGAAAAGAAATGGGGAAAGTTTTTCAACAAAGGCAATGATTGTACAAAAGAGGTTATCCAGACGTTATATATACTTATCGCAATAAATAGCATCGGTAACCATCACAGTGACTGTTCCGGGTATCACAGTTCCCCAAGCAGCAGAAAAAGTAAATATCAGAACAAACACGCGTCTACACGCGCACGTGTAAGACACGGACAGTAAAAAACAACTGACAATGACAGGTTGTCAGCCAATTTACTGCACCAGTCTCGATTAAAAGTCAAAGATTTTCCAAAAAATCTTTACGAAAATCAAAAATTCAATCTTCTCATAGAAGATTTCTTATTTCTCGCGCCCAAAAAGCATTTCCCTCTCACAAGTACAGTGCTCCACTTATTTGCATAAGTACAACACTAGACTGGGGGACTTGAAGGGGTAAGGTCCCAAAAACCTCATAATAAGTATTTGAGACCATAGCACAATCTGGCTCTTTAACATTTTAACCTTGCGCGGCCGCGCACTGGTCTCACAAAAGGAAGAGAGTATCAGCAATTTATAGTCGCGCGCCCAAAGGAAATCATAAATCCTTGCGCCTTCTCCCATTAGCAAAGGATAAAAATCCTGAGATCAACACTTCCGCCCAAATATCTAGACTTGAATATTATTTTATCCAGACTTGGGATTTATTCATCTGTTTCCACACAGTAAGGTGTCACACCAGATTACAGCAGTAATCTTCGAGAAGAAATGCAATCGTGCACCACCCAGACGGTTATAACCGTCTGGACACGTGTCATTACCAAAGACACCCCTGAAATCACAACGAAGGCATGCCATTGGAGAGTAATCTCCACTTGATCAGATTACACGTGGCAAATCCCCAGCCTTTGATCAAGACCACGATCCATGTGCTCTCACGTCGGATCAAAGAACTTAAACGGAAGGAAATGTAACCGCTTACGGGGTTAGCATCTTCCGTTAACTTTTCACTAACGGGTTTTCCCGCCTAAAACGACTCCCGGCTATAAATATGAGAAACAACCCAGGTATGAATTCAGATTACTCACACTTCTCAAATACATCTTCTTCTTCATTACCAATACTTATTCTCACACCGGAGTCGCGTCAAGGAGAGAACCCTCTTCTCCCCTTGGCGAGGCTAACGGTGCTCTTTTTTTGCAGAGCTTCGGAGAAGAAGATCAGCTACAACAGAATCAATCGAGAGAGAGCTAACCTTTTTATGCGGATTCAAACCCCCTAGATATCTCGGTTCCGACCATTTATCTAGTGTTTCTTCATTGGCGCCCACTGATTCCTCTGTTTTTCTAGTTTTCATCTCGTTTCGATTCAGTTTCTTTCAATTTCAACTTCAGTATGGCAGAAAACTCATCATCTCATCGACAAGTCGGTCCTCGACCGAATGTCGGAAACAATTTGCAAGTAGACGGAATCCTAGAAGATGCCTCAGACGATAATGTGGTCCAATCCAATCGGGCAAACGATCCTGTCACTCCAGGAATGTTACCAGCAAACCCTGCTCAATCAATTTTACCACCAGGAATGTTAATAGCTACAATTTAAGGAATGTGTTTAGTGACGGCATCAGATTCCTAATTGATGGAGAAAGGTCTAGTGGAAAGAAAAGCTGCTTCTAGGAGGTTGTCAAGTGTTTTCGCTCGACGATTCCATGGTTGGGTGGTTGGTTTGGCCCTTGTTCCTGTAACTCGAATCCTAGCCCGGTATATCCCATTTTAATTTTACACCATTGTGAACCTTACGCCTTTTTTACTCTTTGATCGAGGTTCTCGGCATTGAAAAATCTCCATAAACTAAATCACACGTGTATATGTTGACATTTAAGAGATATACAGTGAAGAAAATCAACGGCAATGGTGATATATATGCGGATTAGACACAAAAAAAAACACACTCAACAAATGGCTACAATTTAAGGAATGTGTTTAGTAACGGCATCAGATTCCTAATTGATGGAGAAAGGTCTGGTGGCAAGAAGAGCTGCTTCTAGGAGGGTGTCAAGTATTTTCGCTCGACGATTCCATTCTTGGGTAGTTGGTTTGGCCCTTGTTCCTTTAACTCGAATCCTAGCCCGGTATATCCCATTTTAATTTTACACCATTGTGAACCTTACACCTTTTTTACTCTCTGATCGAGGTTCTCGGCATTGAAAAATCTTCGTAAAAAAATCACACGTGTATATGTTGACATTTAAGAGATATACAGTCAACAAAATCAAGGGCGATGGTGATATATATACAGATTAGACACCAAAAAAACACTCAACAAATGGCTACAATTTAAGGAATGTGTTTAGTGACGGCGTCAGATTCCTAATTGATGGAGAAAGTTCTGGTGGCAAGAAAAGCTGCTTCTACGAGGCTGTCAAGTGTTTTCGCTCGACGATTCCATTCTTGGGTGGTTGGTTTGGCCCTTGTTCCTGTAATTCAAACCCTAGTCCGGTATATCCCATTTTAATTTTACACCATTGTGAACCTTACGCCTTTTTTACTCTCTGATCGAGGTTCTCGGCATTGAAAAATCTTCGTAAACTTAATCACACGTGTAGATGTTGACATTTAAGAGATATACATTCAAAAAACTCAAGGGCAATGGTGATATATATGCGGATTAGACACAAAAAAAAACACACTCAACAAATGGCTACAATTTAAGAAATGTGTTTAGTGACGGCGTCAGATTCCTAATTGATGGAGAAAGGTCTGGTGGCAAGAAAAGCTGCTTCTAGGAGGCTGTCAAGTGTTTTCGCTCGACGATTCCATTCTTGGGTGGTTGGTTTGGCCCTTGTTCCTGTAACTCGAATCCTAGCCCGGTATATCCCATTTTAATTTTACACCATTGTGAACCTTACGCCAATTTTACTCTCTGATCGAGGTTCTCGGCATTGAAAAATCTTCGTAAACTAAATCACACATGTATATGTTGGCATTTAAGCGATATACAGTCAACAAAATCAAGGGCAATGGTGATATATATGCTGATTAGACACAAAAAAAAAACACACTCAACAAATGGCTACAATTTAAGGAATGTGTTTAGTGATGGCATCAGATTCCTAATTGATGGAGAAAGGTCTGGTGGCAAGAAAAGCTGCTTCTAGGAGGTTGTCAAGTATTTTCGCTCGACGATTCAACTCTTTGGTGGTTGGTTTGGCCCTTGTTCCTGTAACTCGAAACCTAGCCCGGTATATCTCATTTTAATTTTACACCATTGTGAACCTTACGCCTTTTTTACTCTCTGATCCAGATTCTCGGCATTGAAAAATCTTCGTAAACTAAATCACACGTGTATATGTTGATATTTAAGAGATATACAGTCAAGAAAATCAAGGGCAATGGTGATATATATACAGATTAGACACCAAAAAAAACACTAAACAAATGGCTACAATTTAAGGAATGTGTTTAGTGACGTCATCAGATTCCTAATTGATGGAGAAAGTTCTGATATCAAGAAAAGCTGCTTCTAGGAGGTTGTCAAGTGTTTTCGCTCGACGATTCCATTCTTAGGTTGTTGGTTTGGCCCTTGTTCCTGTAACTCGAATCCTAGCCCAATATATCCCATTTTAATTTTACACCATTGTGAACCATACGCGTTTTTTACTCTCTGATCGAGGTTCTCGGCATTGAAAAATCTTCGTAAACTAAATCACGCATGTATATGTTGACATTTAAGATATATACAGTCAAGAAAATCAAGGGCAATGGTGATATATATGCGGATTAGACACAAAAAAAAGCACTCAACAAATGGCTACAATTTAAGGAATGTGTTTAGTGACGGCATCAGATTCCTAATTAATGGAGAAAGGACTAGTGGAAAGAAAAGCTGCTTCTAGGAGGTTGTCAAGTATTTTCGCTCGACGATTCCATTCTTGGGTGGTCGGTTTGTCCCTTGTTCCTGTAACTCGAATCCTAGCCCGGTATATCCCATTTTAATTTTACACCATTGTGAACCTTACGCCTATTTTACTCTCTAATCGAGGTTCTTGGCATTGAAAAATCTTCCAAAACTAAATCACACGTGTATATGTTGACATTTAAGAGATAGACAGTCAAGAAAATCAAGGGCAATGGTGATATATACACGGATTAGACACCAAAAAAAGAAACACACTCAACAAATGGCTACAATTTATGGAATGTGTTTAGTGACGGCATCAGATTCCTAATTGATGGAGAAAGGACTGAGGGAAAGAAAAGCTGCTTCTAGGAGGTTGTGAAGTGTTTTCGCTCGACGATTCCATTCTTGGGTGGTTGGTTTGGCCCTTGTTCCTGTAACTCGAATCCTAGCCCGGTATATCCCATTTTAATTTTACACCATTGTGAACCTTACGCCTTTTTTTACTCTGTGATCGAGGTTCTCGGCATTGAAAAATCTCCATAAACTAAATCACACGTGTATATGTTGACATTTAAGAGATATACAGTCAAGAAAATCAACGGCAATGGTGATATATATGCGGATTAGACCCAAAAAAAAACACACTCAACAAATGGCTACAATTTAAGGAATGTGTTTAGTAACGACATTAGATTCCTAATTGATGGAGAAAGGTCTGGTGGCAAGAAGAGCTGCTTCTAGGAGGGTGTCAAGTATTTTCGCTCGACGATTCCATTCTTGGGTGGTTGGTTTGTCCATTCTTGGGTATATCCCATTTTAATTTTACACCACTGTGAACCTTACGCCTTTTTTTCTCTCTTATCGAGGTTCTCGGTGTTGAAAAATCTTCGTAGACTAAATCACACGTGTATATGTTGACATTTAAGAGATATACAGTCAAGAAAATCAAGGGCAATGGTGATATATATACAGATTAGACACCAAAAAAAAAACACTCAACAAATGGCTACAATTTAAGGAATGTGTTTAGTGACGGCGTCAGATTCCTAATTGATGGAGAAAGGTCTGGTGGCAAGAAAAGCTGCTTCTAGGAGGCTGTCAGGTGTTTTCGCTCGACGATTCCATTCTTGGGTGGTTGGTTTGGCCTTTGTTCCTGTAACTCAAACCCTAGTCCGGTATATCCCATTTTAATTTGACACCATTGTGAACCTTACGCCTTTTTATTCTCTGATCGAGGTTCTCGGCATTGAAAAATCTTCGTAAACTAAATCACACGTGTATATGTTGACATTTAAGAGATATACATTCAAAAAAATCAAGGGCAATGGTTATATATATGCGGCTTAGACACAAAAAAAACACACTCAACAAATGGCTACAATTTAAGGAATGTGTTTAGTGATGGCGTCAGATTCCTAATTGATGGAGAAAGGTCTGGGGGCAAGAAAAGCTGCTTCTAGGAGGGTGTCAAGTGTTTTCACTCGACGATTCCATTCTTTGGTGGTTGGTTTGGCCCTTGTTCCTGTAACTCGAATCCAAGCCCAAGATATCCCATTTTGATTTTACACCATCGTGAACCTTACGCCTTTTTTACTCTCTGATCGAGGTTCTCGGTATTTTGAAAAATCTACGTAAACTTAATCACACGTGTATATGTTGACATTTAAGAATATACAGTCAAGAAAATCAAGGGCAATGGTGATATATATGAGGATTAGACACCAAAAAAACTCAACAAATGGCTACAATTTAAGGAATGTGTTTAGTGACGGCATCAGATTCCTAATTGATGGAGAAAGGTCTGGTGGAAAGAAAAGCTGTTTCTAGGAGGTTGTCAAGTGTTTTCGCTCGACAATTCCATTCTTGGGTGGTTGGTTTGGCCCTTTTTCCTGTAACTCGAATCCTAGCCCGGTATATCCCATTTTAATTTTACACCATTGTGAACCTTAAGCCTTTTTTACTCTCTGATCGAGGTTCTCGGCATTGAAAAATCTTCGTAAACTAAATCACCCATGTATATGTTGACATTTAAGAGTTGTACAGTCAAGAAAATCAAGGGCAATGTTGATATATATGTGGATTAGGCACCAAAAAAAACACACTCAATAAATGGCTACAATTTAAGGAATGTGTTTAGTGATGGCCTCAGATTCCTAATTGATGGATAAAGGTCTGGTCGCAAGAAAAGCTGCTTCTAGGAGGTTGTCAACTGTTTCGCTCGACGATTCCATTCTTGGGTGGTTGGTTTGGCCCTTGTTCCTGTAACTCGAATCCTAGTCCGGTGTATCCCATTTTAATTTTACACCATTGTGAACCATACGTCTTTTTTACTCTTTCATCGAGATTCTCGGCATTGAAAAATCTTCGTAAACTAAATTACACGTGTATATGTTGACATTTAAGAGATATACATTCAAAAAAATCAAGGGCAATGGTGATATATATGCGGTTTAGACACCAAAAAAACACACTCAACAAATGGCTACAATTTAAGGAATGTGTTTAGTGATGTCATCAGATTCCTAATTGATGGAGAAAGGTCTGGTGGCAAGATAAGCTACTTCTAGGAGGTTGTCAAGTGTTTTCGCTCGACGATTCCATTCTTGGGTGGTTGGTTTGGCCCTTGTTCCTGTAACTCGAATCCTAGCCCGGTATATCCAATTTTAATTTTACACCATTGTGAACCTTATGCCGTTTTTACTCTCTGCTCGAGGTTCTCGGCATTGAAAAATCTTCGTAAACTAAATCACACGTGTATATGTTGACATTTAAGAGATATACAGGTAAGAAAATCAAGGGCAATGGTGATATATATGCGGATTAGACACCAAAAAAAACACACTCAACAAATGGATACACTTTAAGGAATGTGTTTTGTGACGGAATCAGATTCCTAATTGATGGAGAAAGGTCTGGTGGCAAGAAAAGCTGCTTCTAGGAGGGTGTCAAGTATTTTCGCTCGACGATTCCATTCTTGGGTGGTTGGTTTGGCCCTTGTTCCTGTAACTCGAATCCTAGCCCGGTATATCCAATTTTAATTTTACACCATTGTGAACCTTATGCCGTTTTTACTCTCTGCTCGAGGTTCTCGGCATTGAAAAATCTTCGTAAACTAAATCACACGTGTATATGTTGACATTTAAGAGATATACAGGTAAGAAAATCAAGGGCAATGGTGATATATATGCGGATTAGACACCAAAAAAAACACACTCAACAAATGGATACACTTTAAGGAATGTGTTTTGTGACGGAATCAGATTCCTAATTGATGGAGAATGGTCTGGTGGAAAAAAAAGTTGTTTCCAGGAGGTTGTCAAGTGTTTTCGCTCGACAATTCCATTCTTGGGTGGTTGGTTTGGCCCTTGTTCCTGTAATTCGAATCCTAGCCCGGTATATCCCATTTTAATTTTACACCATTGTGAACCTTAAGCCTTTTTTACTCTCTGATCGAGGTTCTAGGCATTGAAAAATCTTCGTAAACTAAATCACCCTTGTATATGTTGACATTTAAGAGATGTACAGTCAAGAAAATCAAGGGCAATGGTGATATATATGCGAATTAGACACAAAAAAAAAACACACACTCAACAAATGGCTACAATTTAAGGAATGTGTTTAGTGACGGCATCAGATTCCTAATTGATGGATAAAGGTCTGGTGGCAAGAAAAGCTGCTTCTAGGAGGTTGTCAAGTGTTTTCGATCGACGATTCCATGCTTGGGTGGTTGGTTTGGCCCTTGTTCCTGTAACTCGAATCCTAGCCCGGTATATCCCATTTTAATTTTACACCATTGGGAACCTTATGCCTTTTTTACTCTCTGATCGAGGTTCTCGACATTTAAAAAATCTTCGTAACTAAATCACACGTGTATATGTTGACATTTATGAGATATACATTCAAAAAAATCAAGGGCAATGGTGATATATATATGCGGATTAGAAACTAAAAAAAACACACTCAACAAATGGCTACAATTTAAGGAATGTGTTTTGTGACGGCCTCAGATTCCTAATTGATGGAGAAAGGTCTGGTGGCAAGAAAAGCTGCTTCTAGGAGGTTCTCAAGTGTTTTCGCTCGACGATTCCATTCTTGGGTGGTTGGTTTGGCCCTTGTTCCTGTAACTCGAATCCTAGTCCGGTATATCCCATTTTAATTTTACACCATTGTGAACCATACGTCTTTTTTGCTCTCTGATCGAGATTCTCGGCATTGAAAAATATTCGTAAACTAAATTACACGTGTATATGTTGACATTTAAGAGATATACATTCAAAAAAATCAAGGGCAATGGTGATATATATGCGGATTAGACACCTAAAAAAACACACTCAACAAATGGCTACAATTTAAGGAATGTGTTTAGTAACGGCATCAGATTCCTAATTGATGGAGAAAGGTCTGGTGGCAAGACAAGCTGCTTCTAGGAGGTTGTCAAGTATTTTCGCTCGACGATTCCATTCCTGGGTGGTTGGTTTTGCCCTTGTTCCTGTAACTCGAATCCTAGCCCGGTATATCCAATTTTAATTTTACACCATTGTGGCCCTTATGCCTTTTTTACTCTCTGCTCGAGTTTCTCGGCATTGAAAAATCTTCGTAAACTAAATCACACGTGTATATGTTGACATTTAAGAGATATACAGTCAAGAAAATCAAGGGCAATGGTGATATATATGCGGATTATACACCAAAAAAAACACACTCAACAAATGGCTACAATTTAAGGAAT
>JARYGA010018910.1:0-42634 GCA_030545235.1 Helianthus tuberosus | reverse complement strand
GAATGTGTTTTCTGGGGTGAAACTTGGACAAGGCCCCTCCGAGTCCTTACCACGACGTGCTCCTCGTTTCAAGCTTCTATTTGACTGGTCGAACGCCTAAAACGGAGACCCATAGCCAAAGTTATGCTTGTTTTCGTAAATCACCCTTGGAAGCTCGATCATGGGCTGGCATCAATGGGCAAGATATCCTATGAAAAGTTCCATTCTCTTGAAATAATGACCGAACTTTATGGTTAACAAATTCTGTTCCACCATCACTTTGAAACTTTTTTGTCTTTCAGGAGAATTGTGTTTGAACAAACTTCATGAATATCACCAAAATAATGTAAAACCCATATTTTAGTTTTAATGGATAGAGCCATCAAAAGCGTGAATAATCATCCACGAATGCCACATAATAACTATAACCATCAACGGGAGTAACCGACGAGGGACCCCATAAGTCACAATGTATAATATCATGAGGGTGCAAGGCTCGTTTATCAATATTATCAATGGGTAACCGTTTGCTCTTAGAAAGTTGACAAGGAGAGCAATAACCGGTTTAGGTAACAAAGCCAAAATATATAAAAGTCCATATTTTTTTGCATAGTAATAATATCAAAATGAACATGTCCCAACCAGAAATGCCAAACTTCAAAGGAAGCCTTTGGTTTTATTGAAGAAGCAACAAAAGCATGAGAACCCAGCTAAAGAATGTAGAGCCCGTTGGGTGTGTCGTTCCAGGATATCAAAATGAGGATAAGAGAACAAAACATCAACATAATTATCCTTGGTCAGTCGACAAGAGGTTTTTGGTGATATTTGGAACCACCAAGATATCTTTTAATTTAATATTAGGAGATAGATATGAGTGGCCTCTATGGGTAAAAAGAAGAGAGTTTCCATTACCAAATGTCACACCCCAACCGATGGCATAATCATTGGGGCATGAGCGAATGGATAATTGCTCAAAGCATTATAACAATTGAAAATGACAATATTTAAATAAACCCTTTTTTATTTCATAAACTCAAATTCACACATTGTTAAAAGAAAAGAAATTACATCAATTCAAATATTCAAACAAAAGAAAACTAATTTATTCGTGCATTTCTAAATCCACCTAAGTAGATTTCTTGAACATAACATGTGTAAACTATCAGTCAAACCAAGTGTCCACTAGCATACCCTTTCCACATAAGGGAACATTCCATATAAGATTGAATACTTAACAATACCACATAAGGGCGATGTGCTACTCCTATAGCGCTATAATCGTTAAGGTAGGCGATTGAGTACACAAGATTGACTTCTAGCATGTATGTATGACAAATAGCATATATTCATAGATTGATTGTTTGAATAATGTGATTGATTGTGTGTATGTGAGTTTTTATAATTTCATATATTGCAACCCAAAGTGTGTTTAAAGGAAAACGGATTCGAGTATACTCACAATTTGCATAGTAAACCGAGATAGTAGAGTTGGAAAGGCGAAATGAAGTCTAGCCTAAAAGAGTAAATTGAAATGTATAAGTGTATAAATTAAGTAAAGAGATAATTAAATATTAGTTAAGAGATGTAAATAAGAAATAAAGAATAACTTATTAATTAAAATGTATATGTATAGAGATATTAATAATTATATAAACATGTTATATAACTATATGTCATATCACCTATAATATAATAATGGTATTATAAGCATTAGTAAGTCTAACTATAAAAAAAAGTCTATAATCTCATAATTAGGTAAATAGTAGGTTGTTTATGCCAAATAGATGGAGAAAGGAATAATTAGACTAATTAAATTTAGAAAATTAAATTAGTAGAATTTCTAACAATAGATATATTATTATTATTATTTATTTTATGTCTAATTATATTTACTATAATATTTACATGTTTCTAAGGTGATAAGTGGAATTTTGGTTCGGTTTTCGGAAATTATATAAAAAGATGCAAGATGTTCACGCAAGTAGGTAAATAGTGGAATTTGCATCCTAGCGATTAGAAGTGTCTACCTTAACATAAGATCACTCAAGTATTTGATTAGTTTGGTGTCTTGGTTTGGTTTTGGCGAATTAGCCCAAATGGGTCAAACAAATGTGTGAACATGAACTAGAAGTAAAAGACACGAATGTAAAAGCATAATGTAAATGTTAGAAGTTTGGTACGACATGAATGTAAATTGTTAGAAGTTAGACAAGACATGCATGTAAATTGTTAGAGGTTAGTGTGTTAGTTTAGTCATATAATAAAGAGTTAGACGATATTAAGTTAGGCATTATAATAATTGATCGTGGTTAGTAATGTAAGATGAAAATTACATAATTAAAGGTTAAAAAAACATGTAAAAAAATCCCAAGATTGGCCCTTATTTTGGTGATGCACCATCTTTGTTTACCAAGGCAAACATTTGGTGACATTCCATAAGGATTTCTCCAAGATGGGGAAGTATGAAAACAAAAAGAAAACCAAGAAGGTGAACGGAGATGAAACTCACTTTCAAGAGGGAATAATTCTTTGAGAAATGGCAAAGAAAAGTTGTGCAATGAGTGTAGTATTTATAGGTGATGGATTAGGGTAAGAGGTGGTGAAAAAAATATGGAAAGTTGAAAATTGGCTCATTAATACATTTTTTTTGGGCTCTAATGTCATGAGTTTGTTTGTTTTATGCATTTCTCTTTTAATATTTTTATAAATTTGAGTTTCTAACATAATTTATAAACATAGTATAACACAATAGTTAATTGACTGGGTCTCGAATATCGAATTTACACAACATACGTCGGTTTTTGAATGATTTAAACATGTCTTGGTGATTATCTGAATGACACCCATGTTTGATTGAACAATTATCGAGAGAGAAAAAAATAAAATAAATAAATAAAATGAATTCCATTATGATCATAAGTCTTGGATTGCAATGGTTTAATACGAAGAACACAGAAACGAATAATACAATAATTGCGGAATGTTACAGTCTCCCCTGCTTTAGGAAATTTCGTCCCAAAATTTGTTTAAGGGTTGACTTTTAGGAAGGAAATAAGAGGTGGTATTTTAGTGGTTAGATACGAGTAATAACTAGTTAAAATATTTAAATAGGAAGAATATTGTCGTTTAGTTACTATGAATAATGCACGTATAAGCGTACGGATTGGAAACAAGTTAAATATAACATGCAAATCAGGTTAACAAATGTTTTGGGTAAACTGATGATTTATAGGGGCGTGAAATAACGGGATTATTTGGTTAGTTAAGTAAATTTATGCAAATAAACAATTTGAGGGGAATGATAGGTGTGGTTGTAAAAGCAATTTGTTTGCTTAAAATGGATTGGGATATTATCCATAAGTGGGTGGAAAAGGTTGTAAAATGGATATGTGTGTGTATAGGCGATGGTATTGTGATCAAATTGATGCAACTTGATAAATAGGCGACCAAAAAGGAGTGCTTAGATAACCTGACTTAAGAAATAATTTAGTGGACATTATTTGAAGGACTAAGTGACTTAACCGTATAAAATAAGATAGTTTAAAATTGCGAGAAAGGTTTCTATCAATTTAGGATGAGTTGGTAAAAATTAAAACTGTAAGATAAGGTTTTATTAGTTTAAAAACAAGTGTTAACCGTTTATAATTGTAGGAATTAAAATGTTATCGATTTAAAATGAGACGGTAAAAAATTATAATTATATGGAGAGATTTTGATCGGGTAAATAGGTTGATTAGTTTGAGTCTAAGTGTGAAAAAAAAACAAGGAAAAAGAAATTTTAAAATCTCTAAACTAAGTTGAGTTTGCAAGAATGGGTACTTAAATAAAATAGATAACTAGACTAAAAGTTCATTAAGTAAGATTTAAATGAAATTTTGATCAAATAGCTGGAAACAAATACTAGCATAAAGGTAATTGACGACACATTTTGAAAGTTGTTAATTGGGTAGTTATGTGTATAATTAAATAAATGGTCAAAGATAGTTAATCGATTCTCGTCGGTAAGAAAATGTTGCGGTTTAAGTGGGTGTGTAGATACGGTTTGTCAAAAGATTTCTAGTCAACAATGATTTACCAAATGCATGAGGCCAAAATATTGAGGGTGTTAGACCAAAAAGGAAAAAGAGATCGTTGAAGAATGTTGAAGGTGCACACCCTTACTTTTGCGGAAGCGTACGATGTATGACTCGTTCAACATCATTGCATTCAATTATATTAAACAACTATATGATTTAAACATGATGTTCATCCATTTCATAAGTTTAAAATGTTACAAACGTGAGTCGTTAAGTTTCAACCAATAAATTCTCAAGTTATGTTACAAATCAAAAGTGGATGACATCTAAACTCGAAATTTATGTCTTGAAAACAACACCAGCGCCCAAGATCCATCTTGTTTCCTGAAATACAGGTAATTTTGAAAACATCAACAAAAGTTGAGCGAGTTCATGTGGTTCTGTATGAGTTTGAATAATCTGGTAAACATTTGTATGTATGCCTTTGTAAATCGGTATGAAAGCGTCTATGAGCAGATCAATTAATGTGTAGCTAATACATTAATATATGTGCAACGGTGTAGGAAGGCTCAACCCTTTATGCGTATTTCGTACCGGGCCATCCGGCGGGAACGACATAATCACTACATGGTCCAACCCGCGGGCTCATGGGTGGGGCTCGCAACACCCAATAGATCTATCACTCATGCCCCTCGGTTCTTATACAAGGATTAATGGTCTTAAGTTAACGCCTACCCATTCACATGATCTAACAGTTCATTCCTTAGCTAACCATACCATTTGTATTCATCGAAACATTTGTAACATGTATTTCACCCCGAATTTGTAAAACTGAAAACAGTTAAAAGAAAAGGGGGACATGAACTCACAAGTTTGCGTCCTGCTATCTCGTATGCTCAATGGTCCTTCTATGAGTCATACAACCACCTACACACGTGCCATGTTTTATTAGATGTTTAGGTCGTGTAACGACTCTTTGTCTTAGTTGTTATGACTTAGCATCTTTGAGTTACGTTTTTGATGTACTTGTATTATTTCAAAGTATATAATTATTTGTTAAAATAATAATATTTTGACTTGGTATATCATGTAATTATACATATGTATTCTCCCAAGGATGGGTATAATCATACTTGTGTATTTGCCAGGTATTTGTGGCGTATTCCGACGTGTACTTATACGTATGAGGATACGTATTTTTGTTGTATTTATTAAGTATCTTTATACTTAATTTTTGTATTTAAATTTCCGAAATATTATTTTTAACCAATAAAAATTACCAATTTATATTCTTAATATATATATATATATATATATTTTAAGAAAACTTCTATAGAAAATTATCTATAATTTCTCCTTGGCAAAAATAATTATATTTTCATATAAACCTCAAAAATAATATATTTTCAAGATTAAATTAGAAAATATTTATAAATCCATTTTCACCCCAAAAATAATATATTTTCTAATAATTCAAGAAATATATATATATTTCCTTTATTCAAAAATAAGGTATTTTCTACTTAACAGAAATATGGTATATTTTTATAACACTTGTAAAAAATTATAATTTCCGTTTCTTTGGCTTCCAAAATACTGTTTAACTTGTTCGTCAAAATATATATGTATAATCTTAATTCTGGAATATATATATATATATATATATATATGTAATTTATATTCCTTGTTCGGTTTGTCAAATTTTTGGGTATAAATTATATATTCATTTCCTTGGAATTTTGGTAATATTTTGTATTATAATTCTTGGTATTTTGGTAAGTTATATTATTTCAAGTCCTAAAATAATATAACTAATACACATAATATACAAGTAATCACACAATTTGTGACAACTAAATATATATTTTCCTAAATACATAATTAATCATTTTTATTTATCAAAAACCAACCTCCAATATTTGCAATTTTTGTAACAAAAATTATGGCAAATTTTATACGAAAACCATGGTTAAAATTACTTATAAACACTTGTTTAAAAATATTTTTCTATGTGTTTAAATTCTAGAAAATTTTTGCCATAGTTTCCCCTTAAAAATGGTGGTTTCCATGCTTTCAAAAGCATATAATTTTCTTTTAAAATCATCACAAACCAACAATAATTCAATCAATACATACCAAGTGCCAAAATCATGCATTTTACACTACAACATGAACTTGAAATTTTGTAAAAATTTGTAGTAACTTAGTATGTTGTTAAGTAAGCTTCGTTACCATTAAAAGTGTGATTATTTATTTATAAATCACATTCTTGAAGATTTTAGACTTTCACAACTTGTAAAATGATTTTTTCTAAAAATCATTCTTTTGAATTTTTCTTGTTAACAACATATTTCTACACTTGATTTAACACTAAAAATGTGATTAGTTTCTTTAAAAATTATGGTTATGTAGATCTTGTGATTAAACTTAGTTTTTTGAGAAAATCATCTTTGAAATCATCCATGTTCAAGACTAATAACATGTCTCATACTTCATTATTCAAGAGAAACACTTTATCTTTCAAGTCCATGTTTACATAAAGGAATGGTCATCTTGATTTTTCACAAGATCATCCTCTCACTTGCTAGATCATGTGTTTAATCACAATCTAGCAAGTTTCATATGATGTTTAACATCATAAACACAAGTAATCAACAATCAAGAAGCATACATACACTAAAACAATAATGATTCTAATGATTTTGAGCTTTATGTTAACAGTTATGTTCTTGTTTCTTCATGATCTTCATGATTAGTCCTATACATAATCTTTTAACCATATAAATAAGAAGTAAAATCAAGTTATAAAGGGGCTTACTACTAGCACAGGGCTAAGGAAGAACTCAAGATGATGAAGATGATAAACAAGGTGGATAAAAGCTCTATGTGAAGGTCCTTCAAGTTTCAATGCTTCCACACTTCTTAACTATGCTCCTAGCACCCTTGGATCTTCTTAGAATGGTTGAATATGGAATGAAAATGGGTGTTGGTGTGTGTTTGGTTTGAGCCGTAACCAAGAAGGGAAGGAGTTGTGAAGTTTTGCAAGTATTGGTAATGTGAGGATTTATGTTCTTTTGGTTTAAATAAAGATCTCCCAACATTACATTAACTCATGGTTCTTATGTCTGAATATACCTCAACATATCTATTAAAATATTTAAAAAAATATCTACATGTGGGGCCCTCATGTAACCGTCCACATTAGGGGGGGGGGTCTTGGTTGGGATTTAATGGTAAGTTAGAAGGTTATGTTCAAATGTAATGGAAATAGTTAGGGTTATATGTGTTATGTGTTAATGTTAATAGGATATATTATGATGTTCGGTGACCATAACTAGCTTCGTAACACTAAAACAATGCTTCTAGTGAAAGTTTGATGTTTTGGGTAGTGTCCGGTTGTTTGGTTGGTTGCCGGTTCGCTAAGGTGCTAAATTGCGCAGTTTAGTGTGCTTTATGTTACCTTTTGTGATAGTTTTGATTCCCAACACTTAGGAAAGTATTCTGGACCATTAAACCATAATTCTGCATAATATTAAGTTGTTTAAATGCTGATTTTTGCTGGAAATTGCAGAATTCTACAGTTTTGGTGAGTTTTAGACACTTTCTGGCACTTAAACTATCACTAGGAAGACAGTTTTATGATCCTTACTTTCCTACACACTATACTAGTGTAACTCTTGGTTTCTGGCTCATTCTGTGCTCTAACATTATGTCTGTCTGAGTACTGAACTCCTGTCAGTACTTTTGATTTGTCTGATAACTGTGTTAACTTTGTTTCGTGCACTAATTGAACTATATAGTGTTGCATGCAATAATGGTAAATAATCTTGCAACATGTAATGCACTTGTATATATATGACAACATCCAGAAAAATATTCATGTCATTAATTAGATCAGGCACAGTCATTAATGCACAAATTCCTATTTAACATTGTATGGAATGTGTGGAAAATTGCCAGTTGTCACATTCTCCCCCTGTTAAAAGAATTTCGTCCCGAAATTCAAGCTGTGTTATCGGCTGCAGGGGAGTTGTGAAACAAGTGCGGATATTTTGATTTGATTCGGTCTTTACGCTCCCAAGTAAACTCTGGGCCACCACATGAATTCCAACGAACTTTGGCAAGTTTAAATACGACTTCTCTGGGTCTTGTTGACTTCCCAGTCCGTAACCTCTACAGGTTCTTCTGTAAATTGGAGTTTTTCGTTTGACTTGAATCTCGTCTGCTAGAAGAGACTACTGTCTATTGGAGTTTCTTGTGATTTGACACGGGAAACGTGTCATGAACACTACTAAGTTATTTTGGAAGCCTTAGCTTGTAAGCAACAGTTTCGATCCTTTCCAGGATCTCGAAGGGTCCTATGCACCATGGGTCCAACTTTCCACGTTTACCAAATCGTACCACGCCTTTCCAAGGCGAGACTTCCAATAAAACCATATCACCAACCTCAAATTCCAACGGTTTCTGCCGCTTGTCGGCGTAACTGTTCTGTCCATAACGGCTGGTTTGATACGATCGCGTATCTGAGCAAATCTTGTCTGTGTTTCTCCTGAACTACTCAGGGCTAATAAGTTGTAAATTTCCGGTCTCCGCCCAACACTGCGGGTATCGACACTTTCACCCATAGAGCTTCAAATGGGGTGGCCTGTATACTGGTGTGATGGCTATCGTTGTAGGAAAACTCCACCAAGGGTAGGTGAGTATCCCAACTCCCACCAAAGTCCATCACACAAGCACGTAGCATGTCTTCCAATGTCTGAATCGTCCGTTTATTCTGGCCGCTCGTTTGAGGGTGAAGGGTTGTGCTATGATTCAACTATAAACCAAGCGCCTGTTAAGACGTCTGTCAAATCCTTGACACATCGCGACCATCTCGGTCGGATATGGAGGATACGGGCACTCCCTGACGTGCCACAGTCTCTCTGAGAGGTATTTCTGCTAACTCCTTTGTGCTGTCTTTCTTACTGATAGGTACAAAGTGCGCAGAGTTTGTGAGTCAATCGATAATCACCTAAATCATATCGTGTCCTCTTTGTGTTCGTGGTAGCCTTGTAATGAAGTCCATGGAGATCTGTTCCCATTTCCAGACGGGAATCTCTGGTTGTTGCAATAACCCTGACGGGTTCTGGTATTCTGCCTTAACTTTGGCTCAAGTAAGGCAGTTACCCACATATGTAGCGATGTCGGCTTTCATCTTGGGCCACCAATACCAATCTTTTAAGTCTGGGTACATCTTGTCGGATCCAGGACGGACCGAGTACCTCGACTTATGAGCTTCGTCCAAAATAAGTGCTCGTAGATTGTCGAAGGATGGTGCCCAAATTCATTCCATGAAGTATGATGTTCCATTTTCTTTTGGAACCAATTTTTACTTCCATACCACTTAGCGGTTTGCTCGTAAGTTCTCAGGTTTAAATGCTTCCTGCTGGGCTTCATGAATCCGAACAGTGAGATCGGTTCGTATTGTCATCCCTAAGGCTCGCGCCCTTAGAGGCTTTGCGTGTTCCTTGCGACTCAAGGCGTCGGCTACAACGTTCGCCTTGCCTGGGTGATACTTGATCTCACTATCATAGTCATTCCACAACTCAACCCATCTACACTGTCTCATATCCAAGTTCTTCTGATAAAAAACGTGTTGCGAACTCTTAGGGTTTGTGTCACACCCCGACCGCGTAAAACAACGAAACCGCGACGGAAACGTCAGGGAGTGTTGTAACAGAATTATTGTTTCACAACCATGGTATTTAAAGTTATGTTTTATTTATAAACAAAGGGGATTACATTGTCTTAAACAAAAGAAACAAGAATACATAGCATTATTTAAACTAATCTTGCTTCTTTTATGTCACTAAGGCCCGAGTCCACCCTAGTGTATCCTGAATCAAACCTATGCACCAGCTCCTGAAAACACATGTGAAAATAGGTACGTTAGCATAAAATGCCTGTGAGATACATAGGTTTTGTTAAAATAGGATTCATGACTTAAGTTTAAAGAAATGTTTAATGAAAGTTAGTCACGAATCTTGTTAAGTGTTTTCTTTTATAAATCATACGAAATGTGATAAGAAATCAGATTATATAAAAGAAAGGTGTATGGTTAATTAAATAACCAAGTAAAATGAGTTGTATAAAATAAACTGTTTGTAAAACAATGTCTTGTGAAAGTAGGTTATTTGTGTAAAATGTAATATGTCTAAATTGAAATGGTTTAAATAACGCTATGATATGTAACATCATAAAAGCACTTATATATAGGAAGTACCAACGGCGTATCCACCATGCTTTTATCATATTACACACGCCTCGTTACTTAAATCACTTACCCAAACAAACCATCAAAATGTCTTGTTAAACTAATTGTCAAAATGTTTATGTGTAACCATGTCTATTGTCAAATGTAAATCATGAAATGTGTAAACCAATGTCAAAATGTTCATGTGTAAACAATGTCTAATGTCAAATGTAAATCATGTAATGTGTAACCAAATGTCATGTATGGCAAGTGAAATATGTCAACTAAAGCCTTAGGTAAAATGCACAAAACAAGGTATTGAAATAAATCAAAGTTATGTTTTGTAGAATAACTACATGCTTTACTGATACAAACATCTATGTGGTATTGTGAAAATGCATACATTCAAGCCTTGCGACTGTGGCGACAAACCCTTAAACAAATTAAAGGTTTATCTGAATTATGTATATCGAATTCGGTCATTCCTTTCATCCAAACAAACCTTGGATTTCAGGAACGTGAGTTGTCAATTCCTATGGTACCACTACCTAGTAACGAACGGCATGATCAATGTTAATGAATGTATTTTTGTCCCATTTAAACAAACCAAATGTCATACCCAAATGTAAGCACGTGATGTAAAAACAATGGACTAAGTATGCAATAAATGAACATACATAGCATGTGATTTAAAACAATGTACTAAGTATGCAACAAATGAACATACATAGCATGTGATGTAAAACAATGTACTAAGTATGAAACAAATGAACATACATAGCATGTGATGTAAAACAATGTACTAAGTTTGCAATAAATGAACATACATAGCATATGATGTAAAACAATGTACTAAGTATGCAATAAATGAACATACATAGCATGTGATGTAAAACAATGTACTAAGTATGCAATAAATGGACATACATAGCAAAAACATGGATAAAATCATGTACTATACGTGTACTAATGAACATAGCAAGTATGAGTTATGAAATCATGAAAAGCCCGAAAGTAACAAGTAAGTATATGTGTTTCAGCCCAAAATGTTTGAAAAACAGTAAGAGGGGGGGACTATGTACTCACTTGAGATTGCTCAATAGTCTTTGGATAACAACCAAGCAAAGCAAGAAAGATCACGGAATCAAACGACACCTAATATAGGTAACTATGTTAATAAACGGACCTAAATCGGAGGATCGGATAGAATGGGGTTTCGTAAACCAAATGAGTACAAGAACTCATGTAATATGGTTTAACAAAGCCTACATTCTAAAACGGAACCTATCCTAAGTGCTTACGACCCATTACGACCCGTTTAGGTAGCTTACGCTACTTTAACGCGTCGTTCGCGTAAAACGCGTTCGGACCACCTAACTAGTCCTATGACAAGTATTATATGCCTTAACATGTTTAAAAATATTGCCTAATCAGTTTAGATGTCAAAATTTATGTTACAGATGCTTAGAATGATATTTGGCGTAAAATGGGCATTTTGGTCATTTTTCCTAAGGCATATAATTATCTATCATACAACTAAGTAGACTAAGTGACCAGAAAGTATAACCTAGGGAGGTTATTCCTTATGCATCTATGGTCACAAAATGTGTTTGGTTGAATCCTAATGATTGACCAAACGGACCGGGTTCAAAAGTCTAAACGGTTGTTTAGACCGCTTACCTTATGACCCTATGTAAGCACTAAACCTAAAGTGACGAGCTAAACATGTTAAAACATATTTAACGAGGTTAGGAAAAAAGTTTGATATTAAAACAAAGGGTCTTGATACCCAAAAATAGTTTGGTTGCAAAATACGCAAGAATACGCATTTTGACCAAAACTATGACTCGTCACTACGCCTAAATAACGTGGTAATCAGTAGGTATAGTCACAAAGGACTATGACCATCGTGATTATGCTCACATTGCGATGTTCAAACGAACTTTGTGTTGACCATAAACTAGTCAAAGCTGAAAGTCAAACACTGTTTGACTTTTACGCTTAAAAACGCATAAAAGAACGAAAGAAGCTTACAAGAGGTCCAAGCGATGAAGATTTGATCCAATAATTCTCAGGTATGAAGTGTTAGAACTCCAACTTAGAGAATATGATCAGATCAAAGGTGAGTTGCAAATGAAAAGCTTGGGGTATAAATAGTTTTTGGGTAATCGTTAGGATCGTTCGTCGATAAACGTACTTCGATCTGAGTCGTACAAGTGCACCCCTTGATTTCTAAAACCATGGGCACCCCTAAACAAGCCCATAGGAAGCTTAAAACGATTTGCAATTGAGGGGAATAGCTGGAACAAGTTGGAATGCATTTTCTACTGAACTGGGCTGCTTACACGCCCTGCGTAAGATGAGAGCCCATCTTACGCGGCCCGCGAGGTCAGAGTTTCCAGAAAATGCAGTTTTGGTCCCTGCATGTGCTTAAGTCCATTTTTGGCACGTTTAAAGCCCGTTAAGCCATTTTCAAGGATCTATAAGGATGCCTAAACATAAGGGACATGAAACATGCTCAAAAATATGTCGGATGTAGGTTCGTTTGGTCGTACGATCACGTTATTCGGTTAATTACGACGAAACACGAACGAACGCGAAAAACGATCCAAATTACGCGACGAATGGAATTTTATCATGACAATCACTAAAATAAAATATTTTAATGATTATATAAATTTTTGGATGTCCAGATGTATTCAGAACGTAAGATATGCGCGAAAATGCAAACTTATGCACTTTTTGACGCTTTTAGTCCCTGAATGACCAAAATGTTTATTTTAGCACACCAAACCCCTCAAAGCCTATTTCTAAGCTATGTAAAGGATATTTATGGTATGTTTAACTTATGATCATGTCCAGAATATCCGTTACAGTATGAATCGGCATACTTTCACAGTTTGTCGAAATTAGTCCCTGTAAGCGAATAAACTTGATTTTGCCACACCAAAGCCTTCAAAACTTATTTCTAAGTTATGTAAAGGTTATTTAAGGTATGTTAAGCATATATTGATGTTCTGGAGTGTTTTTTGCGTTAAACTGATTACGTTTACGCATCGGTTTGCGTATAACTCTCTAGAAAGCGATATAGAGTTTGAAATTGAACAAAAATCAAAACATGCAAAATGTCAAACATAAACAAACAAATATTGGGTTCAAATAACTTTGTTTCATTGATAACTAAACTATTTACAATGATTGCAAGCACAGGTGTCACAGTCTCCCTTACTTGTGGAAATTTCGTCCCGAAATTTTATTTAGAGGAAACTTGTGAGAATAGATGTGGATATTTCACCTTCATTTGATCTTCACATTCCCAAGTAAATTTTGGTCCACGTTTAGATTCCCAGCGAACTTTGACAAGTGGAATGCACTTGCGTTTGAGCCAATTGACTTCACGGTCCATGATTTCCACAGGCTTCTCAACAAAATGCATCGTGTCATCAACACGAATTTCGTCAAGTGATATGTGGAGGTTCTCATCAGCTAAACACTTCTTGAGGTTGGACGCGTGAAAAGTTGGATGAACATTTCCAAGTTCAGGAGGTAACTCAAGTCTGTAGGCTACCTTACCGATTCTTTCGACGATCTTGAATGGTCTAACGTATCTAGGTGCAAGTTTTCCTGTCTTTCCAAATATGATCACACCTTTCCAAGGTGAGACTTTAAGTAATACACGATCACTGACTTGAAATTCCAAGGACTTGTGTCGTCGGTCCGCGTAACTCTTTTGACGGCTTCTAGCTGTCTGAAGGTTATCGCGAACTTTCTTAACCTTATCTGTTGTCTCTAGAATGAGGTCAGGTCCAGTAAGTTGAGCCTCACCAATCTCATTCCAGCAGACTGGTGAACGACATTTTCGACCATAGAGAGCCTCGAAAGGAGCCATGTTGATGCTGGAGTGATAACTATTGTTGTATGAGAATTCAATCAACGGAAGATACGAATCCCAACTACCACCAAAATCAATCATACAAGTTCTAAGCATATCCTCCAAATTCTGGATTGTTCTTTCAGATTGACCATCCAATTACGGATGATAAGCTGTGCTCAAATTAAGTTGGGTCCCCATAGCAGATTGCATGGTTCTCCAAAAACGAGACGAGAATCGAGCATCTCTGTCAGAAATAATGTTCAAAGGAACACCATGTCGAGATACAATTCCATCCACATAGATTTTAGCAAGCTTGTCAGTAGATAGATTCTCATAGATTGGCAAGAAATGTGCTGACTTTGTAAGACGATCAACAACTACCCAGATGGCATCATGACCTTTCTCAGTGCGTAGAAGTTTGGTAATAAGATCCATAGCAATGTTTTCCCATTTCCAAACTGGAATCTCTGATTGCTCCAATAAACCAGAAGGATGTTGATGTTCAGCCTTAACCTTAAGACAAGTAAGGCATTTCGATACGTATAAGGCAATGTCTTTCTTCATACCAGGCCACCAATATTGAGTACGAAGATCCTTATACATTTTGTCTGCACCAGGATGAATAGAATAACGAGACTTATGAGCTTCATCCATAAGCAAGGTGCGAAGATTGTCTTGACTTAGGACCCACAAACGGTCCATGAAATAATATAATCCATTGTCCTTCAGTTCAAGATCAGGCTTAATGTGATAGGGTAATTCCTTACCCATCAAGTCTTGCGAAACACAAGTATGTTGAGCCTGAGAGATGTGGGTTTGAATATCAGATCGAACTTTGACACAGTGAAGCTTGACACATTCCTTACGACTTAATGCGTCAGCCACGACATTCGCCTTACAAGGATGGTAGCGAATTTCACAATCATAGTCGTTTAGAAGTTCAACCCAACGTCGTTGCCTCATGTTGAGTTCTTTGTGATTAAAGATATGCTGAGGACTCTTGTGGTCAGTGAAAACCACACATTTTGTACCATACAAATAGTGTCTCCAGATTTTGAGAGCGAATACAACTGCACCTAACTCAAGATCATGAGTGGTGTAGTTCTTCTCATGTATCTTAAACTGCCTCGATGCATATGCTATGACTTTGTTCCTTTCATGAGAACACAGCCAAGACCCAAGTTTGATGCATCACAATACACGAAAAAAATCATCATTGCCCTCAGGCAAAGATATAACAGGCGCATCACAAAGCTTCTGCTTCAAGGTCTGAAATGCTTCTTCTTGTTTGGATCCCCAATCAACGGGTTTGTTCTTCTGACTTAGAGCAGTTAGAGGAACTGCAATCTTTGAGAAATTTTCGATGAAGCGGCGGTAATAACCCGCAAGACCAAGAAATGAACGAACTTCAGTAGGAGTAGTAGGCGTATCTGACGTGTGCGTGACTACACATATTTTTATAATGAAATTACACACGATTTGGTTTTAAATTTATAAAAGTGATTTATACTTCTACATCAAAACACACACGAAAGAGGTAAGTATACCCCGTCACATATGTAGTAAAGTATCGGTAAGAACCAAGTATCGATCCAAGGAAATGGGCGGAGGAATAATACTAGACCTTTGTCATTAAATTAACGGAAGAAAGATAAGTTTTGTGATTTTCTAAAAACTAAAGTAAGCATAAACAAATACTTATAAAAACATAATAGATTTCAAATATGAAAATAGATAAATAGCCTTGCTTTATACACAACCATAGCATGCAAACTAAGTCGGTTTTGCCACTAGAAACATTTGGACAATTCTTCATTTTCAAGACAATTAGTATCCCTTTCGAGAATCCTAACATGACAATCATTCGGAAAGCTAAAACAATAAACACACTTTAACCACCTAAAATTGTTCTTTAACGTGCAATTGATAAATGTCTATGAAAATCTCTTAAAAATAAGTTAGTCATCCGTTAGGCGTTTTCTAACCTCACTTAAGCAAGGAAAGCGACATTGATAAACACAATGCAACCACCGAGACAAGCATAAACTAGATTAAATCACAACCGAGTTCATTTTACAAATCTTGCACATAAATTCACCAAGATAGCAATTTTGGCCTAAACTACTAACTAAGTTAACAAATCATGGCAAGAATTCATAACAACACCATTTAACCCGTTAAGGTCCTTACGTGATGGAAAGCTTTCTTGATTAACAATAATTACATTTTATTAAACCACTAACCATTTCTAGTATCATGATGCACACATTTTAACCAAGCTAAACTAGTTAACCAAGTTTAAAGTTTACTAATACAAGATTAATTAAGCTTCATTTTTCAACTATCTCAACTAACCAAATATTAATCATCCAACATAATTACTTATAATCAAGAAATCAACAACAATAACAAGGTTGAAAACTAATCATCAAAGATTAACATAGAAAATACTTCCAAGTGTCATTACAAACAAAGTTAACATACTAATGGTTACAATTAAGCAAGGGATTGTTGTGTTTTTGCCCAAAGGCTATAATAATACATAAACATTAATCTAAAAGCTTGAAACATTAACAAAATTATGGAAAGATTAGAAAACCAAACCATAAACAAGCACTAGATTAAGAATCCGGATAGTAATGGAGCTAAACGGCACAATGTGGCTTGAATCCGGGTCAAAAGCAAAGCCTCCGGAGCCTGTAAAATCTCCTGTGAAGCTCCCAAAATTCCAGAGTTATGAGCAGAATGTTTCTGCATGTTTTTTATATTTTTTTGATCTCGCACGGTCGTGCACTTTATTGGCACGACCGTTCACTTTATGCATTATTAGAGTTACTGTTCACCATACCGCATGACATCATCTTATCTTGACCGTCTTCGATCCCGCACGACAGTTCCATAGGCGGCACGATCGTGCGTCTCTGGTTAAGGGTTGCACATGCAGCTACACTGGTGGTGCAGTTCCGGGCTGGCTTGGTCATCGAGGTTGCACGGTCGTTCGTTTAGTGGCAGGGTCGTGCATTGCCGAGAAAGGCTCGCACTCCGAATTACACAGTCGTTCATTGCTGGGCTGAGCTATGTTTTCAGATATGCACGGTCGTTCCATGAGTCGCACGAACGTGCCAAATGCCCAGGTCAGAATCTTCACAGAATGTTCGCAGCTTTGTCGTTTCGTCCGGAAAGTCCTCGTTTTCACTATCATCTTGTCTGGCATGCTGTTTTAGGCCTGTAAACAAAAGTATACTTGATTAAGTATCCGAATGACGGTTTTACGGCCGAAAACGCATAAAATGGGGATAAAATAGGGGACTAATATATGTATAAATTAGTGAATATCAGTATCCCAATCCTTAATCGCATTGATCTTGGAGGGATCTACATGAATACCTTGTTCGTTGACGATATGCCCCAAAAATTGAACTTCCTTAAGCCAAAATTCGCACTTGGAGAATTTGGCGAAAAGTTGCTCTTTCTTCAGGAGTTCCAGAGTAAGACGAAGATGTTGCTCATGATCAGCTTGTGTCTTAGAATATATCAAGATGTCATCAATGAAAACGATGATGAACTTATCTAAATAAGGCTTGCAGACCCTATTCATCAAGTCCATAAAAACAACAGGAGCATTAGTCAAACCAAATGGCATAACGAGTGCGGAAAGCTGTCTTGGGAATATCTTCTTCAAGCACTCGAAGCTGATGATACCCAGAATGTAGATCAATCTTTGAGAAACAAGTAGCACCCCGTAACTGATCAAAGAGATCATCAATGCAAGGTAGGAGATATCGATTCTTGATGGTAAGCTTGTTAAGCTCACGATAATCTATACACATTCTGAAAGACCCATCCTTCTTCTTGACAAAAAGAATGGGAGCACCCCAAGGTGAAAAGCTAGGATGGATAAAACCTTTGTCAGAAAGCTCCTGAAGCTGCTTAGACAATTCTTGCATCTCAGACGGTGGAAGACGATACGGAGATCTGGCAAAAGGATTTGCACCAGGTACAAGATCAATACGGAACTCGACTTAGCGTGCTGGGGGTAAACCAGGTAACTCTTCAGGAAACAACTCAGGATAATCCAAAACAACAGGGATATCATGAATAGACTTACCTTTGCCTTTATCTACTACGACATGTGCCAAGAAGGCCACATAGTTCTTTCGTAGATACCTCATGTGACACCTGTGTCACTTTAACCATCATACAAATACCAAACCAATGAAATATTGTATTTCATACTTGGGATTTGTATAAATATGTGTTTCATTTGCACATATCAATTCTTGTGCGATTTCGAGCTTTAAATCGCTTTCTGGAAGGTTATACGCGATCTGAAGCGTAAATATAACCAGTTTAATGCAATAAACACTGTAGAACAGTGAAATAGGCTCAATATACCTTAAATAACCTTTACGTAACTTAGAAATAAGTTTTTGATGGTTTGGTATGTCGAAATCAAGTTTATTCGCTCACAGGGACTATTTGCGTCAACTTGCAAAAGTATGCCGTTTCATAAGGCAACGTGCAATCCGGAATATGATCATAATCTAAACATACCCTAAATAACCTAAACATAGCTTAGAAATAAGCTTTGAGTGGTTCGGTGTGCGAAAATATGCTCATTTGATCTTACAGGGACTAAAAGTGTCAACAACGGCGTAAGTTTGCATTTACGCGCATATCTTACGTTCTGACCACATCTGGACATCCAAAATTTTTGTAGACACTAAAATATTTTTATTTTAGTGATCGGAATGCAAAAATACCATTCGTCGCTTAATTTGGTTCGTTTTCGCGTCCGTTCAAGTTTCGTCGTAAATAACCGAACAACGTGACCGTGCGACCAAACGAACCAACATCCGTGATATTTCCGAGTATATTTCAATTCCCCTACACTTTGACGACCTTGTAGAGCCTTTAAAATGTCTTAACGGAGGTTAAATACGTCAACTACGCAAGTTTGGGTGTGCAGGGACTGTTTCTGACAATTTTTGAAAGTTGCAGCCTGGAGCTCGCGTCGTGTGACCACCCTCTGGTCTTGCTGTCGCGCCACGCCACCATGTGATCTGGATAGAAACCTCATTTTGTGCAGCAGATCGAATTTCAGGGACCATTTATGCCATTTTCTTGTTTTGGGGAGCAAGTTAACACCTCCCCAAGTAATTTTAGCTGGCCCATGACACTTGTATGGCTAAGATCTCTTCCTTGATGGCCAAAAAACACTTTTCTTGATCTTGTTTCATCACCACAACTATATAAACCCAACCCCAAGTTCATTTCAATTCACCCTTGATCTTATTTTCTCTAAGTTGAGGTTGAAAAACTTCATACCTGAGAATTTTAGATCAAGTTCTCCCTAGCAAGGACCCTTTGTAAGCTTCTTTCGTTCTTTTATCTCTTTCCTAGCGTAAAAGTCAAACAGTGTTTGACTTTCTGCTTTGACCAGTCTCTGGTCAACACGAAGTTCGTTTGAACTTCGCAACGTGAGCGTAATCACGATGGTTGTAGTCCCTAGTGACTATACCTACTGATTACCACGTTGACTAGGTGTAGTGACGAGTCGTAGTTTCGGTCAAAATGCGCATTTATGTGTATTTTGCAACCAAACTACTCTTAGGTATCAAAACACTTTGTTTTGATATCAAAACCCGTTTTCTAACTTAGTTAAACATGTTCCAACATGTTTAGCTCGTCAGTTTTAGTTTAGTGCTTGTTTAGAGTCGTAAGTCAAGCGGTCTAAACCACCGCTTAGACTTTCGAACTCGACCCATTTGGTCGATCATTAGGATCCGACCAAGCATGTTTAGTGTGTGACAACTGCCACTTTCGGGTAATTTACGTACATTTAAAGCAATGATTTACATTATACAAGTATGTGTTTTGAATATTCGAACTGCATGATTACATGATATACATCTTAGAGCACTCAAGGAATATTCATTTATGATGCACATTATTCATTTTTATTGGTTACATTTGAAATAGTGTAAACAATGCATCGAAACAACTAGAGTAGTACCTAGTAAACTAGTGTGCTGACGAGAACTCAGGTTCCGCATAAACCATCTAAATTACATCTTTAGGACTTAGACAAAAGTCCAACATCAAATATACATTAAACCCTATATGGGAATAAAAGGGTTTGGTTTAATATATTACCAATGTCCGGTAGCACCAAAAACTGCCCGAAAACTGCCGAAAAGCACTAAAAGCGACGATTTCTAAACTTTTCCACAGAAATTTTGCTGAAATCAGCTTTCTAATATTTTTACGACATGTAAAAATATTATTTAAAATATAATTCATATGAGGATACTTTCGGGTATGATCCGAACCAATAACTACATCAATTCACACAAGTTACACAACTTAGCGTTCAAACAACGTCTAACCGAAACAATTCGAAACGATTATCTGAACGATATCTAATCTTTTTTTTTTTAGTAACCATCTAATATTATTTTGGTCATTTTAAGGCTAGTTATACCATCTAAACATCTTAAATCAATTGAAATCCTTGAACACCTAAACTTCCTAACATTTGTCTACAAATTCTAACACTTGAAATAATTAGAAACAAATCACCAAGCATGACCCCCCCATCATATTAACGTTTTTTTTTGTTATGTGGGTCCCACACTCATTAATAACTTGCAAATATCTAGATATTTAATCCATTTGTTCAAGTGGATGATGTTGGTGATTAATTAGTAACTTACTAACTAAGTAACTAGATCATTTCAAGACCATTTTACACCTTATTATTTTTTTTTCACTAAAACTCTCTCATCATCCTCATCCATTTTACCAAGAACACCTTCAAAAACCCATTTAAATTCTATTACATCTTGATGATCAACATGGAGTTTAATGGAGCTTAAAGTGATCTAAAGCACTTGCAAGTTAAAGGAAGTATATTCATCCATTCAAGAACCTTCAATCATCAAGATCATCATCTTCTTAGTTCTTAATCATCCTCTAAGATCATCCCTAGCCAAGTGCTAGAAGTAAGCTTCAAGATCTATTTTTTTTTATACTTATATTATGTTTATGATTGTTATTATAACTAATAAATAACTAAATAATCATACATAATAAACATGAAAAATACAAAGAAGCAAAAATAATAATCATGATATATTTATGTTGGTTATTATTGTGATCTAAGAATTGTTATATGCACATTTGATCTTGTTATGATGATTATGATATAAATAAATTGTTAGAGGATGTTTTAAAAATATGATCTAACAATTATACATGTTTATGTTAAAGAGTTTTTAACATAAAGGATTACTTGGATGATCATAACCTTTAATTTTGTTAAAGTATTAAATGTTTTTCACTAAAAACAATACTTCTACAAAATTATGAAAAGTAACATACAACATGAGATTTTTATAAAAGTTGTTAAAACTAGAAGTAAACTTGGTTTTTGAACTAGTTAGCACATGTTATGATCATGTCCAAAACCCTACATGATTTGGAGATCATTTTGATAAGTTTATGTTATAAAAATCTCATATGTTTTTAGTTAAGATGATTGGGTAAATTGATGGTGATTTGGAAAAGAAAATGATATGTTTATGAAACATGGCCAAATGATTAATACAAAGGTTATATGGCCATTTTTTTTAAGAACATTATGTTAACAAAACTATCATTTTTTTTAACAAAGTCTTTACAATATTAGAAAGTTGGTCTTTCTAAACATAAAAATTGACATAAATATATATTTTGGTAAAATACATATTTATGGAACATATCAAGTATGTGCTATGTGTTATTATTTGTATTAGTTATATATACAAGTTAGAGACTTGATAACAATGACACAAACAAATACAAGACATACTTACAACTAAAGACTTACAAGAATACATATAGACACACTTGAAAACAACTTACGGACATTCCGAAGGATCGGACACAACTTATGGTCAAATCGGACGACGGACGAATTTATGAACATATCGCCATTCCGAGGAATTACTACGACGTATAGACGATCTTTCGACGCGGACACAAAAATTACGTTACCATTAACAAAATTCGGACATTTTGAAACTTATAAAAACTATTATGTTCTTATTAACTAAAAAGTATATTTAGTTATTTTTATAAAAATGTTTTTTTTATAAAAATGAAAGACTTATACTTTCAAATGGGCTTACATTTCTTAATGGGCTATTTATTACAAATGGGCTATCTTATTACAAATGGGCTATCTTTTTACAAATGGGCTATCTTTTTACAAATGGGCTATTCTTTTATAAATGGGCTTAACTTCATAATGGGCTTATCAAAACACATGGGCTAAGCCCAATACCAAACATTTGGGCCAACGCCCAACAACAATAAGCCCAATACTATTTAGGCCCAACACTATTGAAGCCCAACACTATTTAGGCCCAACACTATTGTGGCCCAACCCTATTTAGGCCCAACACTATTTAAGCCCATTAACATGAATTCTTGGGCTATGCCCAATGACACACATTTAGTAAAAATACAAGTATCCAATGGATTCATACAAGACACGAAATCATGAGGACAAGATCCGATGATACAACTCACGAGATACAAGAATATATATTTGGAGAAATATATACACTAAACAGTTATCAGTTAATACATCTAATACACAGTTCAATGAATAACAAAGACATACAGGTCTTAACACATATTCAAGACACAAGACTTATACTCAAGTCATTTATAAAGACCGAAGTGTCTAACAAATATAAGAACATTTGTAGGTCGCAACACTATTCAGGACGACCGCACGTGAGATCATAGTTACTTCTATTCACGGACGCGATTCTGTGAGTTCATGTCCCCTATTCATTTAAATGTTTTACAACTTTACAACTATCAGGGAAAATACATGTTCAACGTATGTTAAAGTTAGGGAATGAAACACCTTAGATCATGTGCGAATTAGGGTTATACATCTAAGCACCATTAATCCAGTTTGGACCTAGGTACAAGTGGTTAGATCTAATGGGTATTGGCGAGCCCCACTCTTGGTCGTGGACCCATACAGAAGAGTGCGTTTGTGTCCCAGTCGATAGGAGTCGACATAAAATCGTCTAGGTTTGGATTGCTTCCTAATTCGTCACACATATTAATGTCCTCGCGAAACATTAATAATCAACGATTTCATTGACACTTTACATACTACATCATACATACAGATACATCTTATACAACTCACATTTTATGGATACAGTTTATACAACTCACATTTTATGGATACAGTTTATACAACTCACATTTTATGGATACAGTTTATACAACTCACATTTTACAGATACATTTTATACAGCTCACATTTTACAGATACATCTCATACAACTAAACTGCATGAACTCGCTCAACTTTTGTTGATGTTTTCAAACTTACATGTATTTCAGGGAATTAGTGGACCAATGCAACGATTTCAGTTCAAGGAAAACAAGTATCAATACTCCATGCCAACTATTGAAGGGTTTGCCTGTTATATACCGCCTCTTTGCGGTGATATAGTGGTCAAAGTCTTGACATTTTAAGACTTACATTTTGATGTATAAAACGATGACAACTTATTTTCATTTGATGGTTTGTAACCAATACATTCAACTTATGTTGCATTCTTTTGAAACAATTATGACAATGGCATTGGAGCTTGTTTTTATTCATTTAGTATGTTTACTTATATTGTTATGCAATGAGAACCAATCAGATCACACCTCACGCTTCCGCTACGAGCGGGTGTGACAGATTGGTATCAGAGCATCGATTGTAGTGAACCAGGATTCTTTCTCGAGTCTAAGTCTACAATCACTAGGGATCTCTCATGAAAACCTCTTGTTCATGTTGAACAGATTATAAATACAATTTGACAGGTCAAAAGGTTTTCATTGCATAAACATTTTTCAAGGTCCTCTACAACAAAAATTCATTTCACATAAATCAAGAGAGGACATTTCCATGGGTGAAGTCTATGAGAAACAGACACAATACATTAATAGACTATGTGCCTACAATACATTACATTATCAGTTTATGCATTATAAACAGTTTACAAGTTCAGCTTATACAAGATAGAAATCCTTGATTGATAGGATTTTACATGATTATATATATAGGTGGTTCATATATATGTTGCATGAAATAATTTGCCAAGAACAAAATACCTTCGACTTCAAACTCTATTATTATTCTTTACTCACACGGTGAAAATATCGACCTCATGTCTATTGCGGAGCTTATGGCGAACATGATTTCTAAGTGAAATCTTAAACTTAATTCCGTCAAATATGGTTGCTTTCTCGCAAATGCTGAGATGCCGGACCATGATAATGACGACGAGGCGAAGGTTGTAACCTTGGACAACAACTCCATTAGTGGGACGAGATCCATGTGACTCATACTAATCAAGGTGGATATACTCTTGTCCTTACAAGGAAGATGAAGTACTCATCTTGAAGGTGCCTCTTCAGTTGTTATTGTTACAGATTCTTTTCATTTCTATTTCACCTAACGGCGTACCGTTCTGTGAGTAACAACAACAGACGTTGACACGTGAACTATCACGAAGTTTCCTTCTATGTTGAAGGTATATAAACAATAGTGTCCTCTCTCTGACTGATCGCCTGCTCTGAACGAGAGAATGCTAGGGTGACCATGCAAGACAATTTATTATTACGGGGGCCCACGTAATAAGAACTTGTAGTGCATGGAAATTCTGGTGGACTCTGCGGGTCAAGCTAATGATCACTATTCATTCAAAATTCTTAAGTTATTACTTGAGATTCAATTCTTCCTATCTAGTAAAACACGAACTGGGGGTGGTTAGTATAACACCCTACAATACAATACAATACAATACAATACAATACAATACAATACAATACAATACAATACAATACAATACAATACAATACAATACAATACAATACAATACAATACAATACAATACAATACAATACAATACAATACAATACAATACAATACACCTAACATTCGATCTATATCACGATTCAGTTGAGACTAGTCATTTAAACAAACAAAACGTGTTAGCTACTCATGGAGGATTTTCCTCAACATTCTCGAAATTCTTGAACATGGGTTGGTTCTAGGGTGTCTATGACACTTTATCCTACTTTACCTTACCTTACTTTATCATATTCAACCTTATCATATTTATTGGAAGTGATACAATAAATTCCGTCGTTTGACATTTGTCTTTTTCCAAGGGATGGTATGGCATGAACCATGCTGCAACTCCCTCATTACATTCTATTCGACATCTTTGGAAATTCTAATAATTTTGCTAGAGCTCGTGAAACTCAAGCACTATTACCATAATTGTCACATGGACAAGTAAGACAAAGGATTTTCTCTACTTAGGATGATCGAGGTCCATAGAGTAGGGAATACATATTATATGGACAAAGACCACTGGTTGGTTTCCCCTCTTCAACGAATTATTTTTTTTTTCTTTTTCCATTTAAACATATGACCAATACACGCAAGAGGCATTACACCTTTTGGTTTTGGTTATCCACATTATCATTTATTCAAACATGTATGAACAATATGGTCTTGAGGTTTCCATGACCGATTGATTGCATTCTTCATTCTTGGGCACATGATAGACTTTATTTATCCAAATACATGTCTAGATTCTTTTAATAGTGTGTATTAAAAAGATCATGGCGCCAAAAGAATCAATTGTTTAAGTTAAAAGTTATGTGTTGAAAACCATTGCTTTTACACAAGACATGTTTTATACATGACATTGTTACGCAAGACATTGTTATACATGTCATTTGACGTTGGTATACGCAAGACATTTTTGGTGGTTATTTGTAAGTGATGAGACGTGTGTAATATGATAAAAGCATGGTGGATACGCCGCTGGTACTTCCTATATATAAGTGCTTATATTATATTGCATATCGTGGTGTTATTCAAATCTCTTCGATAAAGACAAGACATGACATTTTTGCACAAGACACGACATCCTCTACACAAGACATAATATTCTATTTCAAGACATGATATATTTATACACTACATTTTTATTGGTTATTTATTTAACCCTACATCATTCTTTTATATCATCTGATTTTCATATCTATTTTCATATGATTTTATAAAAGAACTCGATCATAACTGGAGCCAATGTTGATGGTTACACTTGATGCTTGCATGGTCTCTCAAGGGTTGTTCCATACTGGGAAACATCCGAATTCAAACACACTGAGTGTTACATTTCGGGTTTAGCCTCGGAGATCCGAAGCATGACAGCATCATCCCTCCCTACCTCGATCACTCAAACAATAACTCTCGCCATGAGAGAAATGAAGTCATGAGTACGTACACTCTACGATCATCATGTATCAATTCTATTAATACCAACACCGAGCTTAGCTATTGCTTTTAAATGTTAAGCATATACTCGAATTAGAGTCATGTTGGACACACATTACTATATCAAGTTAGCTAATGGGGAATTAGCTGAGACATATCAAATCATTAAGGGTCACCGGTATGTATCCTAACAATCAACATTTCACATCCATGTTATTTGATACCATTGCCGATTTTAGCTTCATCTCAACATTTCACATACATGAGTTTCATGGCTAGGGACGGGATTGTCCTAGCTACAATTAGGGATTGGGTTATCCTACATCTAAACATATGGTTGGGTTATCCAACAACTAAACATATGGATCGGGTTATCCTACATCTAAACATATGGATTGGGTTATCCTACATTTAAACATAGGGTTCCTAAAACTATACAGTGAAGTCCTCGCCACACAGAATTTAAAATGTACTTGGCCTAGAGTCAAGTAAACTAGACGTCTCCTCATTCTATAGAATTGGCAAACGGTAAACTAGTCGAGTCTGGAGCTGAAATTCAATATCGATCTCTTCCCCGTTCAGTTGAGTAGTTTCGAAGTAGTGGTTGACATGGATTGGTTATCCGATAACCTAGCCAAAGTCTTATGTCACGAGAAGATCATTCGCCTACCACTACTGAACGAAGAGACACTTGTGATACATGGAGAGAAGCGCGACACCCCATTGCGGACCATCAATTGCATGAAAGCACATAAGTGCTTACAGAAAGGTTGTATTGCCTATCTAGCACTTGTTGTAGACAAGAAGGCCGTTGGGCCACAGCTAACAGATATTCTTTTGATAAAATAATTTCCTGAAGAAATTCCTGAAGTCTTGCCAGGACCACCACCATATCAACAAGTCGAGTTTCACATCGACTTGGTACCGGGAGCCGCACCCATAGCCAAATCTCCATGTCGATTAGCACCTTCTGAACCTTGTAGTTGACCGAATAAGGATGTTGTGAGTTCATAACCCCCACTCCTTACCACTATACATCTTTATAAAGGTTTTGGGGGTGGAAAGACATGCAAGTTTTGCAAAAGTGCACAACATTTCGATGAATGAAAATTCATATTTATAAACCATGTTACAAATGAATTTCCAACTAAGTCAAATGGTTTATGAAAGGTTCTAGCTTCTACTCTAAGATAGACTTACGATCGGAGTATCATCAGTTATGAATTCAAGAGGAAAGCATACCGAAAACGGCTTTTAAGACTCGTTACGGTCATTACGAGTTTCTCGTTATGCCTTTTGGTTTAACAAATGCACCATCGGTCTTCATGGATTTAATGAATCGTGTGTGCAAGCCGTATCTCGACAAATTCGTCATAGTGTTTATTGACGACATTTTGATATACTCTCGATCGACTGATGAACATGTGCAACATTTGAGAACCATTTTAGAGTTGTTAAAGACGGAGAAACTATACGCGAAATTTTCCAAGTGCGAATTTTGGATTCGCGAAGTAAAATTCCTCAGGCATGTAGTGAACGAGAAAGGCATTCAAGTAGACCCAGCTAAGATCGAAGCAATTAAGAACTGGGAAGCGTCCAAGACCCCAACTGGAGTCCGACAATTTTTGGTATTAGCGTGATATCATCGGAGATCTATTGAGATTTTTTTTGTAATTACTCAATTGCTAACCTCCCTCACCCATAAAGACAATAACTTCGCCCCAATCGAAAAACAAGATATAACATTACAACTTATTCTTAAGATTGGTGCATAGCATTTTACAATCTTATCATTATCCGACGATACCGATGACTCTATTGTAGACTATGATGCTTCGCATCAAGGATTGGGTTGCGTACTCGTGCAACGTGAAAAAGTTATTGTGTACACGTCGCGCCAATTAAAAATTTCACGAGAAGAACTATACCACTCTCGACCTTGAGTTAGGCGTGGTGGTATTCGCTTTAAAAAAAAATTATGGCGACATTATTTATATGGTACTCAATGCATTATTTTCACGGATCATAAAAGTCTTCAACACATATTCAACCAAAAAGAATTAAATATACGTCAACGATGTTTGTTGAATTGTTGAACGACTATGATGGTGAAATAAAGTACCATCCGGGCAAGGCAAACGTTGTAGCAGATGCCTTGAGCCGCAAGGAGCGAGTTAGAACACTGTGAGTTCAAGCATTAGAGAAGATGATTCACAAGCGCTCAAGGAAGAGAATATTCAAGCAGAAACACTTCGAGGCATGAAGGAACAATTAGTGTAAAGAAGATGGAACTTTATACCTTATGAGTCGAAATTGGGTTCTATTCTTTGGCGGCCTTCGAGATGATATTTTGAGGAAGCACATAGGCCTAAGTAGTGAAAGAATACTACTGGTGGCCTAACCTCAAAAGTGATATCGCGACTTATATCAGAGAATGCTTGACTTACGCGAAAGTCAAAGTCGAGTAGCAAAATCCCTCGGACTTGTTACAACAACCCGAGATTCCCGTTTGGTAATGGGAACAAATATCGATGTACTTCATTACGAAGTTACTCAGGACCTCAAGAGGTCACTACATGATATGTGTAATCATCGATAGACTAACAAAGTCCGCACACTTCTTACCGATTTGGGAGAAGGATAATACTGAGAAACTAGCGGAACTCTATCTCAAAGAAATAGTGGCTCGTCATGGAGTGCCTATTTCAATCATTTCAGACCGAGACGGTCGTTTTATTTCTAGAATTTGGAAATCATTTCAACAGGCCTTTGGATCTCATTTGAATCCAAGTACGGCCTTTCATCCATAAACTGACGGCCAGAGCGAACGGACAATCCAAACACTCGAATATATGTTTCGCGCATGTGTTATGGATTTAGACGGCAATTGGGATACTCATCTACCTTTAGTTGAGTTTTCCTACAATAACAGCTACAATACTAATATAAAAGCTGCACCGTTTGAAGCTCTTTATGGTCGAAAGTGTCGCTCTCCGCTATGTTGGGCGGAAACAGGCGATAGTTAATTAATTGGTCCGAAACTAGTCCAAGAGACTACGGATAAAAATTTTCAGACCCGAGACCGTATCAAGACGGCTCGCGATCTACAAAAGAGCTACGTAGATAAAAGACGAAAACCATTATCTTTCGAGGTTAGAGACAAAGTCTTGTTGAAAGTCTCGCCTTGGAAAGGCGTAGCGAGGTTTAGTGAACGTGGAAAGCTTAACCCACGTTACATTGGACCATTTGAAATCTTAGAAAAGATTGGCACCATTGCCTACGAGTTGAAGTTACCAGATGAACTTAGCAGTGTGCACGACACGTTTCATGTGTCGAATCTTAAAAAGAGTCCAACACAAGCAACCGTTATCATTCTTTCGGATGAAATTCACATTGACGACAAACTCCAATTCACTAAAGAACCTGTTAAAGTCATGGACTGTAAAGTCTAGAAATCATGGAGGAGTCGTATCAAATTATTAAAATGTACGTTGGAACTCTCGACACGGACCCGAGTATACTTGGGAACGGGAAAATTAAATCAAAGCCAAATACTCTCACCTGTTTGAGAACAATCCTGCAGAGGATGACTCAGCTTGAATTTGGGACGAAATTCTCAATAACAGGGGGAGAATGTGACAACTGCCACTTTCGGGTAATTTACGTACATTTAAAGCAATGATTTACATTATACAAGTATGTGTTTTGAATATTCGAACTGCATGATTACATGATATACATCTTAGAGCACTCAAGGAATATTCATTTATGATGCACATTATTCATTTTTATTGGTTACATTTGAAATAGTGTAAACAATGCATCGAAACAACTAGAGTAGTACCTAGTAAACTAGTGTGCTGACGAGAACTCAGGTTCCGCATAAACCATCTAAATTACATCTTTAGGACTTAGACAAAAGTCCAACATCAAATATACATTAAACCCTATATGGGAATAAAAGGGTTTGGTTTAATATATTACCAATGTCCGGTAGCACCAAAAACAGCCCGAAAACTGCCGAAAAGCACTAAAAGCGACGATTTCTACACTTTTCCGCAGAAATTTTGCTGAAATCATCTTTCTAATATTTTTACGACATGTAAAAATATTATTTAAAATATAATTCATATGAGGATACTTTCGGGTATCATCCGAACCAATAACTACATCAATTCACACAAGTTACACAACTTAGCGTTCAAACAATGTCTAACCGAAACAATTCGAAACGATTATCTGAACGATATCTTATCTTTTTTTTAGTAACCATCTAATATTATTTTGGTCATTTTAAGGCTAGTTATACTATCTAAACATCTTAAATCAATTGAAATCCTTGAACACCTAAACTTCCTAACATTTGTCTACAAATTCTAACACTTGAAATAATTAGAAACAAATCACCAAGCATGACCCCCCCCCCCCCCCCCATCATATTAACGTTTTTTTTTATTATGTGGGTCCCACACTCATTAACAACTTGCAAATATCTAGATATTTAATCCATTTGTTCAAGTGGATGATGTTGGAGATTAATTAGTAACTTACTAACTAAGTAACTAGATCATTTCAAGACCATTTTACACCTTATTATTTTTTTTTCACTAAAACTCTCTCATCATCCTCATCCATTTTACCAAGAACACCTTCAAAAACCCATTTAAATTCTATTACATCTTGATGATCAACATGGAGTTTAATGGAGCTTAAAGTGATCTAAAGCACTTGCAAGTTAAAGGAAGTATATTCATCCATTCAAGAACCTTCAATCATCAAGATCATCATCTTCTTAGTTCTTAATCATCCTCTAAGATCATCCCTAGCCAAGTGCTAGAAGTAAGCTTCAAGATCTATTTTTTTTATACTTATATTATGTTTATGATTGTTATTATAACTAATAAATAACTAAATAATCATACATAATAAACATGAAAAATACAAAGAAGCAAAAATAATAATCATGATATATTTATGTTGGTTATTATTGTGATCTAAGACTTGTTATATGCATATTTGATCTTGTTATGATGATTATGATATAAATAAATTGTTAGAGGATGTTTTAAAAATATGATCTAACAATTATACATGTTTATGTTAAAGGGTTTTTAACATAAAGGATTACTTGGATGATCATAACCTTTAATTTTGTTAAAGTATTAAATGTTTTTCACTAAAAACAATACTTCTACAAAATTATGAAAAGTAACATACAATATGAGATTTTTATAAAAGTTGTTAAAACTAGAAGTAAACTTGGTTTTTGAACTAGTTAGCACATGTTATGATCATGTCCAAAACCCTACATGATTTGGAGATCATTTTGATAAGTTTATGTTATAAAAATCTCATATGTTTTTAGTTAAGATGATTGGGTAAATTGATGGTGATTTGGAAAAGAAAATGATATGTTTATGAAACATGGCCAAATGATTAATACAAAGGTTATATGGCCATTTTTTTTAAGAACATTATGTTAACAAAACTATCATTTTTTTTTTAACAAAGTCTTTACAATATTAGAAAGTTGGTCTTTCTAAACATAAAAATTGACATAAATATATATTTTGGTAAAACACATATTTTTGGAACATATCAAGTATGTGCTATGTGTTATTATTTGTATTAGTTATATATACAAGTTAGAGACTTGATAACAATGACACAAATAAATACAAGACATACTTACAACTAAAGACTTACAAGAATACATATAGACACACTTGAAAACAACTTACGGACATTCCGAAGGATCGGACACAACTTATGGTCAAATCGGACGACGGACGAATTTATAAACATATCGCCATTCCGAGGAATTACTACGACGTATAGACGATCTTTCGACGCGGACACAAAAATTACGTTACTATTAACAAAATTCGGACATTTTGAAACTTATAAAAACTATTATGTTTTTATTAACTAAATAGTATATTTAGTTATTTTTATAAAAATGTTTTTTTTATAAAAATGAAAGACTTATACTTTCAAATGGGCTTACATTTCTTAATGGGCTATTTATTACAAATGGGCTATCTTATTACAAATGGGCTATCTTTTTACAAATGGGCTATCTTTTTACAAATGGGCTATTCTTTTATAAATGGGCTTAACTTCATAATGGGCTTATCAAAACACATGGGCTAAGCCCAATACCAAACATTTGGGCCAACGCCCAACAACATTAAGCCCAATACTATTTAGGCCCAACACTATTGAAGCCCAACACTATTTAGGCCCAACACTATTGTGGCCCAACCCTATTTAGGCCCAACACTATTTAAGCCCATTAACATGAATTCTTGGGCTAAGCCCAATGACACACATTTAGTAAAAATACAAGTATACAATGGATTCATACAAGACACGAAATCATGAGGACAAGATCCGATGATACAACTCACGAGATATAAGAATATATATTTGGAGAAATATATACACTAAACAGTTATCAGTTAATACATCTAATACACAGTTCAATGAATAACAAAGACATACAGGTCTTAACACATATTCAAGACACAAGACTTATACTCAAGTCATTTATAAAGACCGAAGTGTCTAACAAATATAAGAACATTTGTAGGTCGCAACACTATTCAGGACGACCGCACGTGAGATCATAGTTACTTCTATTCACGGACGCGATTCTGTGAGTTCATGTCCCCTATTCATTTAAATGTTTTACAACTTTACAACTATCGGGGAAAATACATGTTCAACGTATGTTAAAGTTAGGGAATGAAACACCTTAGATCATGTGCGAATTAGGGTTATACATCTAAGCACCATTAATCCAGTTTGGACCTAGGTACAAGTGGTTAGATCTAATGGGTATTGGCGAGCCCCACTCTTGGTCGTGGACCCATACAGAAGAGTGCGTTTGTGTCCCAGTCGATAGGAGTCGACATAAAATCGTCTAGGTTTGGATTGCTTCCTAATTCGTCACACATATTAATGTCCTCGCGAAACATTAATAATCAACGATTTCATTGACACTTTACATACTACATCATACATACAGATACATCTTATACAACTCACATTTTATGGATACAGTTTATACAACTCACATTTTATGGATACAGTTTATACAACTCACATTTTATGGATACAGTTTATACAACTCACATTTTACAGATACATTTTATACAGCTCACATTTTACAGATACATCTCATACAACTAAACTGCATGAACTCGCTCAACTTTTGTTGATGTTTTCAAACTTACATGTATTTCAGGGAATTAGTGGACCAATGCAACGATTTCAGTTCAAGGAAAACAAGTATCAATACTCCATGCCAACTATTGAAGGGTTTGGCTGTTATATACCGCCTCTTTGCGGTGATATAGTGGTCAAAGTCTTGACATTTTAAGACTTACATTTTGATGTATAAAACGATGACAACTTATTTTCATTTGATGGTTTGTAACCAATACATTCAACTTATGTTGCATTCTTTTGAAACAATTATGACAATGGCATTGGAGCTTGTTTTTATTCATTTAGTATGTTTACTTATATTGTTATGCAATGAGAACCGATCAGATCACACCTCGCGCTTCCGCTACGAGCGGGTGTGACATAGTGACCATATTTGCATAGGGAATAACCTTCCGAGGTTATACCTTATGGCCACCTAGTTTAAGTAGTTGTATGATAGGTAGTTTATTTGCCTTAGGAAAATGACCAAAATGCCATTTCATGCATAATTGGATTTTAAGCATATGTAACTTAAAATTTTGTCACTTAACTAATTATGCAACATAATTAAACATGATTAGGCATATAATACTTGTCATAGGACTAGTTAGACATCTCGAACGCACATTTGCGCGAACGACCCTTTAAAGTAGCGTAAGCTACCTTAATGGGTCGTAACGGGTGGTAAGCACTTAGGATAGGTTCCGTTTTAGAATGTAGGCTTTGTTAAACCATGTCATATGAGTTCCAATACTCATTTGGTTTACGAAACCTGATCCTATCCGATCTTCCGATTTAGGTCCGGTTTATTTACATAGTTACCAATATTAGGTGCCGTTTGATTCCGTGATCCCTCTAGCTTTGCTTGGTTGTTATTCAAGACTTCTAAGCAATCTCAAGTAAGTACATAGTCCCCACTTTTACTATTTTCAATGTTTTTGGGTGAAGCATGTGTACCTATTTGTTATATTCATGATTTCAAAGTATAATTGATTATACATATTAGTACTTATCTTTTAACAAACTGAATGATTACTTATCGTTCAAACACTGATTTTTTAAAGATTATAAAATTAATTGTTGAATTGTACTCATTTTATGTTCACCAGACCGATTGGTAGTATGATATAGCGCTATAGGACTAGACACCCCATTCCTGTTGTCATGGAATGTCAGAAACCGATATTTTATCCAAATAGGGATTGCCTTCGTGGTATTCCTATAGTCTCAATTGGTGTAGTTTGATACACTAAGGTTTGGTTGAATTCCTAAATCACATTTTTATTGTATATTTTGTTATACTCCCAAAAGTATAGTTTGATATACTCTCATGTGTGATATTGTACAAAACAACATATATTTTGTTAATTTCTAAAACATAGTTTGACATGTTATTTATAAAACCAAAGCATAGTTTAATATGTTATTTATAAAACCAAAGTATACTTTTAGATTTACTACCGAAAACGATTATTTTGACGACTAAAGTATATTTAATATACTATCTGTATAACCATTTTGGAACCGAAATATATTTTGATATATTACTTATTCGACTTTCTTAAAACCAAAGTATATTTTCATGTATACTACAAACCTTTTTGTAAAATATTGTTATGCAAACTCATTTTACTTAATTATTTAGTTATACCTCTTTCTTTTATATCATCTGTTTTCTTATCACTTGATATATGATTTATAAAAGAAAACATTTTTTTTTAAAAGTTCATGACTATTTTGTTAAAACATTCTTTTAAACCTACAAGTCATGAATCATATTTTCAATAAAACCTATGTAACTCACAGGCATTTTTATGCTGACGTACCTATTTTTACACATGTTTCAGGTGCTGCTATGTGATGATTGTTGATACATGCTATACATAGGATGGACTCATGCCTTAGCGACTTTAAAATTTGAAAGACAATATTGTAATCATTTGATTTGTAATAAAACAATGTGTTCAATAACGCAATAAAACGAAATTATTTAATCCATGGTTGTGAAACAATGATTCTGTTACAACACTCCCCGATGTTTCCGGCACGTTTTGTTATTTTACGTGGTCGGGGTGTGACAGAAAAGTTGGTATCAGAGCCAATGGTTATAGGGAATTAGGTTATTAGTAATGCTTTGACCTAGACTATAACCTTCCTAGGACCCTAACACAAATTATCTTGTGTTTAGTTTTAAAACAATACCGTCACTTATCCTTAGGTGACAACCACAATAAGAATACAAATTTCGAATCCGCTTTGAAAACCAATCATTTGATCTAGGATGATTTATTATAAGGTTTTGGACCTTCAAAGTTTTCGAAATCTCGTCAAAGTTTGGGTCTAAATAATGTGAACACGTGCAAACTGGAAGGGTGAATGCCTGTACCCTGAGTTTTCTGTCTATGGCTAGAGTGTTCGTACAAATCCGCAGTATCGGACCAGTCACTCTTACCTGGGAACTCTTGGGGTGAGTGTTCACTTATAGGCGAGCATGTCTTCGATGATACATTATATAGATCCATTTACTTTGATTAGTCACTGCGTGTCGTTTGTTTGTTTGAGGTAATGAACAAATGATCGCCTTCCTTGTGTTTTGTCGATGTTTTCAATACCTCTTTGGTTTTTCCAATCATCGACCTCACTCATTTCTCATGTTCCCTTGTTCCGTTTAGATAATGCCTCCTCGACGAGATGCACAACCCGTAACTAATGAAGAAGTCACAGCCCTTGTTGCTCAGCAAATGGCTGCAGTGCTCCCGGGCGTAGTAACCCAGATCCATCAGTTATATAACAACAATAACAATAACAATGCCCAGTTTAGTTTCAAGACCTTCAATTCTGCTAAACCTTTGAAGTTTTCTGGTTCTCAAGGAGCAACCGCGCTTTTGTAATGGTTCGAAAGTTTGGATAGCACATTCAGGCATGTGCAATGTCCGAATGAGCGTAAGGTTGAATTTGCATCCAGTGTGTTCGAGAAGCATGCTCTTACCTGGTGGAACGGTGTGATGCGTGATAGGGGTGCTGATGTGGCACTAGCTCAAACTTGGGAAGAGCTTCGAGCTCTAATGATGAAGGAGTTATGTCCTCGTCATGAGCTTAGAGCATTGGAAAGGGAATTCAATGATTTAAAGCAAGACAGTGGTGAACATCGAGCTTACACTGACTTTTATGAGGAACTGAGCCTGTTATGTCCTGCCATGGTTACGCCTATAGAGAAGGCAGTTGAAAAGTACATTGATGGTCTCCCTGACCTGGTTCAGGAAATCGTTACTGGCAGCAACCCTACTACTCTAAGACAGGCCATTGAATTGTCTGCTACCCTGACTGAATCCCAGATCAGCAAGGGTAAGCTTTTTCGAAAGGGTGACCCGAGACCATCTGATAAGACTGCACAAGTTGAACCAAAGGAAAAACAGGCCGAGACACCCAAGAAGAAGAAGCGCAAGGCTTCTCAAAACTGCGCCATAACTGCTCAGAACAATCAGGTTGCACCAAACCAGCCAGCACAACCTCGTAAGAGGAAAAATTATGTTGGTACCACACCTTTGTGCAACAAATGCAACCGTCATCATCTGGAGCAAGTGCAGTATCACAAATGTACCCACTGTGGCCGACTGGGACATTTGATCAATACCTGCCGTTATGCCAACCAAAACCAAGCTGCTGCAAATCCCGCTGTTGTTCATGCACGGTTTCCACCTGGGTCGGGTTATAACTGTGGTGACCTTACTCACTACCGTAACAATTGCCCAAGACTTGTTAACGCAAATCCAGCGCGTGGATGAGTGTTTAACATAAATGAGGCAAACGCGAACAACGATGCAGCAGTAAACAATTAGTCTTTTAAAATTCCTTGGTTGTTATCTTTCGATGTTTGAATCGACTCAGTTGTTATATAAATAAAATTTGTTGTTTCAGTTTTTATTTTGCCAAACTTATACGATTGTGTGAGTGTTTGATACAACCCTTCGATGCCGACACCAAGACAAACTACTCGTGTGGTTCTGTCATTTTATGATCACTTGTGATCTCCCCGAAAATCTTAAATACTCGTTTCTTTTTAAGAAACAAAGACGAATTCTTATTAAGATCTTCCTATCTTCATAGTTAGATTCTTGAAGATGTTTAAAGTGCCAAATGGAATCCACGGATTGAATTCCTGATATGCTTTAAATACTTGTGTGATCAATTAACAAGAAAATTAACAAAATGAAGATCAAGTTAAACAATTATGTGATTATGTGCTTATGTGATTTCTTTATGTCTTGTGTTTTTGAGTGATCCGAATATTCTTTATCCAAATCCTCATAGAATCTTCCATATCTCCATATGAGGGATTCATAGTAGGATATCCAAAGGTACTACCTTAAATCCTAAATGGGCTTCTACGTTATAGTTAAGTCCCTTGAATTATAAAGTACTATTCTATAATTGGACCCTTGAGTGGTCTTGATAAACAGATTGATTTAAAAATCTGGTTAGGAATATCATGTGATGATATAGCTGAAAAGATCCCTTAAGTGGTCTATTTAAGAGATCGTACGATGGTCTAGTTAAGAAGATCATGTGTTGATATAGTTAAAAAGATCGTTCGTTGATCTAGTTAAAAAGATCCTTTAGTGGTCTAGTCAAGTCGCTTCATGTTTATTTAATTGATTTTTCCCCTATGCATTATGAAATGAACTGTGCAGACTGTGCAAGGAATTACGTAATTATGGATGCATACATAATTATGAAACTCAATGCACATAAAGCACAACAAGTTTTGTCATGTGTTAAAGACCTATAGTGATGTGAATAACGAAACGGGAACAATGTAAAAAGGGCATGGTGGATACGCCGCTGGTACTTCCTATATATAAGTGTTCCTTATTACATTGCGAACGTAGCGTTATTTAAGTTACTAGAAGTCCTGGACTTTGACCAATGTCATTTTATTTTACACTCTCCGATTCTGATTTCGAGCACACACAAGTTTCCTATGATAGTCTTCATAAGAAACGTTCTTCTGTCCGTAGTTCGAAACTCCATGTTTTGTTACTACAAAGACTTCACTTTGACATTGACAACTTTGCTAAGAATCCAAACATGGCCCAGAATTTTACTTAGGGTTCGAGGGATTCATTCGAAATCAAAACCATCACAGTTGTCTTCACAAGTTTCCTCTAAAATTAAATTTCGGGATAAAATTTCCTAAAGTAGGGGAGACTGTGACACCTGTGTCACTTTAACCATCATACAAATACCAAACCAATGAAATATTGTATTTCATACTTGGGATTTGTATAAATATGTGTTTCATTTGCACATATCAATTCTTGTGCGATTTCGAGCTTTAAATCGCTTTCTGGAAGGTTATATGCGATCTGATGCGTAAATATAACCAGTTTAATGCAATAAACACTCCGGAACAGTGACATAGGCTAAACATACCTTAAATAACCTTTACATAACTTAGAAATAAGTTTTGGATGGTTTGGTGTGTCGAAATCAAGTTTATTCGCTCACAGGGACTATTTGCTTCAACTTGCAAAAGTCTGCCGTTTCATAAGGCAACGTACTGTCCGGAATATGATCATAAGCTAAACATACCCTAAATAACCTAAATGTAGCTTAGAAATAAGCTTTGAGTGGCTCGGTGTGAGAAAATATGCTTATTTGATCTTACAAGGACTAAAAGTGTCAAAAACGGCGTAAGTTTGCATTTACGCGCATATCTTACGTTCTGACCACATCTGGACATCCAAATTTTTTGTAGACACTAAAATATTTTTATTTTAGTGATCGGAATGCAAAAATACCATCCATCGCTTAATTTGGTTCGTTTTCGCGTCCGTTCGAGTTTCGTCGTAAATAACCGAACAACGTGACCGTGCGACCAAACGAACCGACATCTGTGATATTTCTGAGCATATTTCGGGTCCCCTACACTTTGACGACCTTGTAGAGCCTTGAAAATGGCTTAACGGAGGTTAAATACGTCAAATACGCAAGTTTGGGTGTGCAGGGACTGTTCCTGACAATTTTTGAAAGTTGCAGCCTGGTGATCGCGTCGCGTGACCACCCTCTTGTCTTGCTGTCGCGCCACGCCACCATGTGATCTGGACAAAAACCTCATTTTGTGCAGCAGATCGAATTTCAGGGACCATTTATGCCATTTTCTTGTTTTGGGGAGCAAGTTAACACCTCCCCAAGTAATTTTAGCTGGCCCATGACACTTGTATGGCTAAGATCTCTTCCTAGATGGCCAAACAAACACTTTTCTTGATCTTGTTTCAACACCACAACTATATAAACCCAACCCCAAGTTCATATCAATTCACCCTTGATCTTATTTTCTCTAAGTTGAGGTTGAAAAACTTCATACCTGAGAATTTTAGATCAAGTTCTCCCTAGCAAGGACCCTTTGTAAGCTTCTTTCGTTCTTTTATCTCTTTCCTAGCGTAAAAGTCAAACAGTGTTTGACTTTCTGCTTTGACCAGTCTCTGGTCAACACGAAGTTCGTTTGAACTTCGCAACGTGAGCGTAATCACGATGGTTGTAGTCCCTAGTGACTATACCTACTGATTACCACGTTGACTAGGTGTAGTGACGAGTCGTAGTTTCGGTCAAAATGCGCATTTATGTGTATTTTGCAACCAAACTACTCTTAGGTATCAAAACACTTTGTTTTGATATCAAAACCTGTTTTCTAACTTAGTTAAACATGTTCCAACATGTTTAGCTCGTCACTTTTAGTTTAGTGCTTGTTTAGAGTCGTAAGTCAAGCGGTCTAAACCACCGCTTAGACTTTCGAACTCGACCCGTTTGGTCGATCATTAGGATCCGACCAAGCATGTTTAGTGACCATAGTTGCATAGGGAATAACCTTCCGAGGTTATACCTTATGGTCACCTAGTTTAAGTAGTTATATGATAGGTAGTTTATATGCCTTAGGAAAATGACCAAAATGACATTTTCATGCATAATTCGATTTTAAGCATATGTAACTTAAAATTTTGTCACTTAACTGATTATGTAACATAATTAAACATGATTAGGCATATAATACTTGTCATAGGACTAGTTAGACATCTCGAACGCTCATTTGCGTGAATGACGCGTTAAAGTAGCGTAAGCTACCTTAATGGGTCGTAACGGGTCGTAAGCACTTAGGATAGGTTCCGTTTTAGAATGTAGGCTGTGTTAAACCATGTCATATGAGTTCCAATACTCATTTGGTTTATGAAACCTCATCCTATCCGATCTTCCGATTTAGGTCCGGTTTATTTACATAGTTATCAATATTAGGTGCCGTTTGATTCCGTGATCCCTCTAGCTTTGCTTGGTTGTTATTCAAGACTTCTAAGCATTCTCAAGTGAGTACATAGTCCCCTCTTTTACTGTTTTCAATGTTTTGGGGTGAAGCATGTGTAGCTATTTGTTATATTCATGATTTCAAAGTATAATTGATTATACATATTAGTACTTATTTTTTAACAAACTGAATGATTACTTATGGTTTAAACACTGATTTTTTAAAGATTATAAAATTAATTGTTGAATTGTACTCATTTTATGTTCACCAGACCGATTGGTAGTATGATATAGCGCTATAGGACTAGACACCCCATTCCTGTTGTCATGGAATGTCAGAAACCGATATTTTATCCAAATAGGAATTGCCTTCGTGGTATTCCTATAGTCTCAATTGGTGTAGTTTGATACACTAAGGTTTGGTTGAATTCCTAAATCACATTTTTATTGTATATTTTGTTATACTCCCAAAAGTATAGTTTGATATACTCTCATGTGTGATATTGTACAAAACAACATATATTTTGTTAATTTCTAAAACATAGTTTGACATGTTATTTATAAAACCAAAGCATAGTTTAATATGTTATTTATAAAACCAAAGTATACTTTTGGATATACTACCGAAAACGATTATTTTGACGACTAAAGTATATTTAATATACTATCTGTTTAACCATTTTGGAACCGAAATATATTTTGATATATTACTTATTCGACTTTCTTAAAACCAAAGTATATTTTCATGTATACTACAATCCTTTTTGTAAAATATTGTTATACAAACTCATTTTACTTAATTATTTAGTTATACCTCTTTCTTTTATATCATCTGTTTTCTTATCACTTGATATATGATTTATAAAAGAAAACATTTTTTTTTTAAAAGTTCATGACTATTTTGTTAAAACATTCTTTTAAACCTACAAGTCATGAATCATATTTTCAATAAAACCTGTGTAACTCACAGGCATTTTTATGCTGACGTACCTATTTTTACACATGTTTCAGGTGCTGCTATGTGATGATTGTTGATACATGCTATACATAGGATGGACTCGTGCCTTAGCGACTTTAAAATTTGAAAGACAATATTGTAATCATTTGATTTGTAATAAAACAATGTGTTCAATAATGCAATAAAACAAAATTATTTAATCCATGGTAGTGAAACAATGATTTTGTTACAACACTCCCCGACGTTTCCGGCACGTTTTGTTGTTTTACGTGGTCGGGGTGTGACAGAAAAGTTGCTATCAGAGCCAATGGTTATAGGGAATTAGGTTATTAGTAATGCTTTGACCTAGACTATAACCTTCCTTGGACCCTAACACAAATTATCTTGTGTTTAGTTTTAAAACAATACCGTCACTTATCCTTAGGTGACAACCACAATAAGAATACAAATTTCGAATCCGCTTTGAAAACCAATCATTTGATCTAGGATGATTTATTATAAGGTTTTGGACCTTCAAAGTTTTCGAAATCTCTTCAAAGTTTGGGTCTAAATAATGTGAACACGTGCAAACTGGAAGGGTGAATGCCTGTACCCTGAGTTTTCTGTCTAAGGCTAGAGTGTTCGTACAAATCCGCAGTATCGGACCAGTCACTCTTACCTGGGAACTCTTGGGGTGAGTGTTCACTTATAGGCGAGCATGTCTTCGGTGA
>JARYGA010018909.1:0-23910 GCA_030545235.1 Helianthus tuberosus | reverse complement strand
GAGTAGGAGATCAAGTTCTATTGTTTAATTCACGACTTCGATTATTTCCTAGTAAATTAAAGTCTAGGTGGTCAGGACCTTTTTCCATCACCCATATTTTCCCACATGGTGCAGTAGAAATTAAATCTCGGAATGAAATTCCATTCAAAGTCAATGGCCAACGGTTGAAGCTCTATCAAGGATTCATTGAGGATGAGGAGGAAGAAATCTCGCTTCAAACGGTTGAAGAATAAAAGCATCAACATCATACCTGGAAAACCTCATGTGCACCAGGAACACCTACAACATGGCTAGCAACACGTACACCCGGGTCAGAGCAATTGAGAGAAACATCTCCGACATACAGGATGACATTGGGAACATCCGGGAGTACATGGTGGGGCACGTAGGAGGAGATGATGATGAAGACGAGGACATGGACTAGGTGGGAGGAGTGGAGGTAGGAGCAGCTGGTTGGAGGTCTCACAGGTTAACCCCTTTTATCTCACGAATAATTTCCGGCATGCGTGTCATTTGTTGAACAATTTACTTTCTTTAACTTTTTACTTTTCTGCATTTTCTTTATTTTAACTTTGTGGTATGGATGTTTGAACAATGGTAATTTAGGATGCTTGTTATGGTTTGGTGTAATGTTTATTGATAAAACAGGTACATACGAGGCTTAGAGCACTAAAAATTAGTGCTACTAAAGCCGGGACAGGAAAACGGAAACCAGAAACCTGTTTTACACCTTTGCAGATTGTCTACACGTGGTCGTGTTCAGTCGACACGCCCCCGTGCCCATTGCCCCAGACCTGCTGTTTGTCTAAAATATGCAGATTTTTGCTAGACACGGGGTCATGCTCAGCCGACACGCCCCCGTGTCCACCTTCTGTAAGTTCTCGTTACTGGCATTCTGACCACGGGGCCGTGTTCACTCAACACGGGGCCGTGTCCAGATGCCCAGTAACATTAATTTTTGCTTTTAACACACCTATTACACATTCAATCAACCTAAAAACTCATTTTTGGGACACATTGAGGACAATGTGTAATTTAAGTGTGGGGGGATGCTAAAACCTTGAATCTTGCAAGTCCTAATTACAAGTCTTACACAAAACTCTATTGGAACCGCTAATCACCCCAAAAAATTTTCAAAACTTTTTCATTTTTTTTACTTGTCTAGGTTTAATTTGGGAATTTCAAGTTCTAAAAAAACTTATATTTTTACAAATTTACAACCGATAGCGTCGTGATAAAAAGAACCAACATAAGAAAATTATGAAACGACATGACAAATCTAGTTAAAATTTGATTATATATACTTGATCACCTAAAAACCCATTCCCACAAAAAGTGAGTTTTGAGCCTTTATTGAGCATACAAATATACATCCTTAAACTAAATGCTAATTTTCGTTTCTTGTGTGAATAGCCGCTTGGTTCTTACAACTCTAGGACTTGCCACGACAATACATTCCCGGTCCTTACCAACTCAAACCCAAGTAAGTAAATGATGGAGGCATTAGGACTAACCCCTCTTTTTATTTCTACACCATTATTTTTCTTTTTCTTTTTTTACCACCTACCCAAAATCCCCTAGTTAATCCCTTTGAGCCTAAACCTTTTCATTTCTTAACCCAAAACAAACACCCTTTTACCCACCAAAACCCTTTTTTATTTTAAACCCTTTATTTTAGTAACAAAGCTCGGTTTTTCATATGACTTCCTTAAAAAAATGATGATAATGAAGCCAAAAGAAATAAACAAACAGGTTTTATCAAAAAGAACTTTATTTGAAGAAATGCTTCATTAAATAAAAATTAAGTCTTATGAAAACCGAAGCTTTTTACGCCTTTCGCCCTTTTCTACTAACCACCAACCCAACCACCTACCTTTAACCCAAGCCTAACCCTTCCCCAAAGTCCTCTTGATATTTACAAAGGTGTATAGTTAAAAAGGAGGAGGATTGATTGCTTGGCAAGCTTATGGTAGGAGTAAGTTCCATACCGCTCTCGAGTGATTCCCTAAAATACATTTTCGGCCCAGTGTTGAGTGACCCCCGTGAGGGATGTGAACTTGTATATAAATGGAATTTTAAAAAGACATGTTATGCCCTAATAAGTAATTTATCTTATGTAATGTTTTAAATAAATCATGACGAATAGGATTGTAAATAACATAAAAATAATAAATAATAAAAATCTTGGAATCCCGACACTCTATGACAAGCCCAAAACCTTCTCTTCTACCCATTCCATTTGGGCGTGTAAAGCCACATTATAAAGAGTTTTGCTTGAGGACAAGCAAAGATTCAAGTGTGGGGGTATTTGATGTGTGTAAAATGCAACATATAAATTACATCAAATGAGGCATAAAACTAACCCTTTTTTTAGTAATAATGTTGGAAAAAGTGTGCTTTTGTCTTCCTTTTGTATTTTCAGGATTAAATGAGCTTAAATAAACAAAAGAAGCAAAAAGGCAGCTAAATCTAACATAAATACAAGAAAAGGAATAAATGTGGCATGCCTGACCCATCAACAGCATATTCCCAAGCAAAAACAGAAGAACAGAAGGCTGAACACGCCCCGTGTTCAATGAACACGGGGGGCGTGCCCAAGAGTCTGCAGAAAAGACAAAGCTGTGGAAGCTTCTATCACCCACCACGGGGGCGTGCCCAATGGACACGAGGCTGTGGTCAACTATAAGATTCGCAGAATCCAGGCAAATCTTGATAGTACAGATACACTTCTGCACACGGGGCCGTGCCCAGCGGACACGGGGGCGTGGTCAACTAATGCAGACAAACTGCATTTAATGAAGAAAGAGAAGGCGGGTGGACACGGGGTCGTGTCCGAGCTTCTATGTAGGCTATAAATAGGGGTGCTTGGCTCACTTGCAAATCATCCCTTGGCAAACCACCTCTCTCACACTACACCCACCCACCACCACCACCATCACAACCCACATCCACCACCATCATCCATCATCCATCATAGAGTGTGTGTAGTAGTCTCGGGATCCAAGATTGATAGTAAGAGTTCTTGACAATCAAAGGCCATGTTTGCCTAAGTCTCTTACATCACTTGGTGAAGACAAGCATTTAGTGTAATACTTTTTATTTTTAATCTTTTCGCACTTTTTATTTGGTTATGTATTAATGACTTTAATAACTAGTTTCTTATGTTGAAGGTGAGTCTTCCTTATCATTTGTCTGTGGTGTCTTGGGGTTATTTTACTGTCTATATAAAATAAAATATTTACACCATTCATATCTCCACGGTCTATATGTACATATGTTGGTTACCTGGTCGGGGGTTAAGGGAATGGTTTGGTAAGAGTCTTGCCTTGTTCAGTGTATAGATCATGCAAGGACCTGGGTTAACATTAGTAGGACCTCCTTCAATACCCAATGGTACTGGATGGCGGGGGTCTGAACTCCTTGATCCCCTCATATGTAAACTACTATTAAAACTTTAACCCGGCTATTTAGGACTGTATCCCTGCTGACTCAGACTACTTAGCCGAGGGTAACTTCACCTTCAAAAGAGGGGTCTACCACATTATGCATTAATAACTTAATTAATTATCTTCCAATAATCCAACCCTTTAGGATTGTATCCTTGCTGACTCAAACTGCTGGGTTGAGGGTAACGTCACCTTCAAAAAAGGGGCCTACTACTGTAACTATGATAATCTCTTAAAAAGTGCAAAATAGCGGAAATAATCAAAGGTTACACTAAAGGCGAGTTGGATCCTAGTGATTCATCTTGTCTATCTGTTTTTATTTTTATTATTATTTTCAGCATTTTTAGTTTTTATTTTCTAGTTTAAAATCTTTTTCTAAATTTTTTATTTGATTAGACGTTGAGGATAAAACGGTATTAAAAGCTCTTGTGTCCATGGACGACCTCAGTATCTTACCAACACTATACTACGCTCACGATGGGTGCACTTGCCTATATGTGTGTTTGGTGTTAGTAAAATATCATGTTTTATAAATTTAAAACTTGACTAAAAGTGGTTAAAAAGGGCTAAAAAAATACATAAAAACCTATAACACACCGCACGCATCAATACTCATCATACATCGTTGGAAAGTTGCCGGTGCATTGCACAAGCCAAATGGCATTCACCTAAAGGCAAAAGTGCCATATGGACAAGTGAAGGTGGTCTTGTGTTGGTCATCCGGGTGTATTGCGATTTGATTGTAACCCGAATACCCGTTCAAAAAACAGTAATATTTTTTACCTGACAATTTTTCAATGATTTGGTCAATAAAAGGTAGCGGGAAATGGTCCTTAGAAGTGGCGGCATTCAATTTGCGGTAATCAATACACACACGCCACCCGGTGACCGGTCGGGTGGCTATTCGTTCACCATTTTCATCCTTGATTACTTGAATGTCGGCCTTCTGTAGATCCCAATATCAATCCGGATCACAGTGGTTGATTGTTTTAGTCCAAAACACCTATTGATTAGGTGCTTGTACTATGAAAAAGTTAAGAAGAATCAAGAATGAAGATGAAGCTAATGGTATGATGAATACAACAAGTGTTGTATTGAATCCAAACAAGAAGATAAATCAATAAGCACCTTGGAAATCTGATTTAAGCAGAAGAGTAGAGATTGAATGTAAACAACACTAATATTCACCAAAATGAGCCAAAAGCTTGGCTAGGGCAACAATACATGGGTTTATATAGATCCTGACTTGCCAACATAATTATAATTATGCTGGCATCTTATCTACACTAGGTCAGGTTTGCTATTTTCATTAAATTACAAAATATGCCCCTATACTTTAAAACAAGCTACAAACTATAATAAAACTAATCCAGTACAAGTATGAACGATCTCATAAGTTCCAACAATATCCCCCCTAGATCGTTGAATACTTGTTTTTCATTCTTCAATAGTTTCTACTAGATTGTCTGCAACTTTCTTTTCAGGCTCTGGAGGGACTTCTTCATTCCCTATTGCTTCTGGTGTTGCTTGAACTTCGATTGTTGTGGCGGGAGTTTCTTGTGTTAAGATAGCTTCCCTATTGCTTCTGGTGTTGCTTGAACTTCGATTGTTGTGGCGGGAGTTTCTTGTGTTAAGATAGCTTCACTTGTTGTTGGTGGATCCTCTATAGTGGTCTCATATGTGGATGAGGCCGGAGGTGATGATGTTGCTTAAGAGGTAGTGGTGGGCTCTTTCGTTGATGAGGAAGACTTCTCTTTCTTTCTTTCGTGCTTTTTCTTCTTTCTTTCTTCCTTTTTCTTTTCATCAGCTTCCTTTCTTTTCTCGATTTTATCAACAATGTCGAGCATCTCTCTTTTTATCTTCCAGGCTCTATCCACTGCCCTATGAAACAACATGGCCTCTTCAAGATTAGCATTTCCATTTCCAATATTTATACGACTTGCATTTAACACCGAAAGATCGGAGAGTCCAAACATAAAGATGTCCATTGGATCCAATATAGGAATATCTTCATTTTCGTTCAAGCGAATCACAGCTTCACCAGTCTGGCTGTCATAAAACCACTTCTTGAAGTTGTTTAGACATACAGGAACTTCTTCTGGAAGCTTGATTCTTGTGACAACTTTTGCAGGGTTAATAACCCATGTCACCTTGCCTTTTCCAGTAATAGGATCTTTTGTTGTTTTGGACACTCTCCTTCTGGGACGTTGCGGCTTGAAATTTGGGAAACCTTTGTTGCATTCTTTTGCAATTATGCGCTCAAAGTCCCCACCAATGCTTCTATCTTCTGGATTTAACATATCCAGTTGGCCAAGTTTGCGTAGATCCCACCTTGGAAGTGAAAAGAGATCATACCCTGTTCGGAAGTACTAATTACACCACCTCTTCTTTTGACCACAAACATTCCCCTGAGATTACTGTACATCTAACTGATAATTTTATCAGTGGCTTCAGTCTTCTCAACAGTTACTACCTGATAGAAGTCAGGAAGTTTTTCTCTTTCCTTTTTAAACCATTCAGGATGATGTGGAGAGAAAGTCTTTACACCTTCTTGTTCATACACAACTTCCTCTTCTAATACCCATTCAATGAATTTTGCAGGCATTTCATCCCTGTCTATTTCTTCTTCGTCGCTCTCGTCTCCTTCAGTTACTTTTTCTGTTGACTCTAGACGCCTTTTCTTTGCTTCAGCTTCCTTTGCTTTTCTGTTTGTTTCTTCTTCCATGAATGCCTCGAAGTCGAAGACCTTCGCGAAGGAGAACATAGGCTTTATCTCTATCTTGACACATATACTTTTCATCATTCTGTATAATTTTTCAATCCCGTGCTGTTGGAATCTTATGAACTTTGATTGTTTGGCTACATAAGCATTCATTTCTTTGTTTTTCTTCCGTTGATCCTTTAACTTTTCTCTCAAGATGTTCGTGTCATTCACTTGATTCTTGAGGAGGCAGATTTCTTTAGCTGAAGTTGGACCAATCTCTTTGACAAGTTTATCATATAAATCTTGAAACGGACGAACCCTTTGAGGAGGCATAGGAGGCTTTGAGATCCTTGTTGGTTTTACTTGAGGAAATATGGAAGATCCTTCATCTATTGACTTCTTCTTTGGGGGAGTTGACTTGCTTGCAGAGGTTTCTTCTGGATCGACTAGTAATGTGTCAACAAAATCATCCAGTGTTTGCACTTCTTCTGTTACTACAACTGGTCGTTCAGATTCTGACATTTCTCGTCTTTCAAGTCTCTTTTCACTCTTTTCCTTTTCTTGCATTTCATGAATTTTTCACATGTCTTGAATGTGTTGACGATGTTCTTCTGATTCGGCAGCTCTGAAGCTTGCACCCATAAGTCTTTCTGGGTTTTCAGAGGATTTCTTCTTCTTTGGAGGTTCATCGTCTGCTGCCTGCTTTCCTTTTCTTTTTCCTTTCAATTGTTCTTTTTCTTTCTCTGCAGCCTCTTGCTCGATTCTTTGTTGTTTTGCTAGAACTGTTTCTCTGTACTTTTTGTAAGCTGCTTTAACCAGCGGTAGTCTTTCTGCGGTATACATCCAATCATGTAACATTACCCATTTGTTCGTTTTGATCTCTGTGTATTGTCGACTTATGGGAACATGAAAGGTGTAGAGGTTTCCATCATGCGGTGGGTTGTCATATTGATCGTTGATCAGCATCTGGATGAATATGGGATACATTGCCCAAGTCGGCCCTCTTACATTCTCGAGCATATAATTGAAGACTAGGCTAGAGAGGTTGAACTTTTGATTCAAACACAGGTTCAACATTGCTGTCGACCACTCCAGATTCAGGCCGTCATATCCACCTTTACGATGAGCTAAGCTCATAGCAATTACGTGTACTATGAATCTCCAATCTCTTGTGAGCCCGTTTCTTTTTATCTCTTTCTTTTGACTGAAGTCTCCTACATATCCCATGCCACGAAAACCATCCAAAACATCGTCCTTGTTCAAGCTGATCAGATCTTGTGCGTTATCTTTCAGCTTCAGAAAAGTGCGAATCCTCTCTTCAGTCACAATCACACGTTTGTTGCGGACCGTTGCAGATATCCCTCTGGCTTTGTTGATAGTTTCGGGTTTTGCGGTTTGCCAGAACTCTTGAATATGGATTCGATAAATGGGAACTTCTGTTTCAACCGCGTAGCCAATCCTGCTTGACTGTATCCATCTTGCTGCGTCTTGGAAATTCTGTCGTACTTTCTCAAGATTGATACTCTTATTATGCTTCAATGTCTTATCCCACTCGACAATTTTCACCATCCCGTTTCCGACACAACAAAACGAGCTAAGTTAGAAAATTTTTGACATAAAGATATAATATTTTCAACGAAATACTATGATATGTATAGCAAAATAATTAAGAAGGATATTTACATATCATATAAGAAAAACAAATTTTAGAAACTATTTACAAATATTTTAGATTATATATAAAAGATAATTTGATTTTGGTATTTTTAAAAAAATATTTACAAAAGATAAAATAATTTTTTTTTTTGCAAAGAAATAACTAATAAGTGTCAACCTAAGTCTAAATATCAAACATACAAAACAAATATTTAAAAAGTATTTGAACAAAAACTCAAAACTCTATTGCGTTCATGAATCTCTTTCACATTCTTTATGCGAGTAAAATATTCATTGTGTTAACTCTTTCTTAGCGATCGTATTTCCCACTTCATAGTTGTTCCATGCATTTACTCCTTATTGTTGCCGGACACCGTGATAAAAACGTTGTGGTTCTTTATCACATTTCTCGAAGTCGCCTTCGATAATTTCGCTACAGGGACACTTGGCACTGTTTCCCCGGAAATCAACAACTTCGCTAGAGTTTTAGTTGGCGAAATTGACGATTATGCGATGTTCAAATATTATTTCGTTGTATTCAAAAACACGTTCGCTGTATTGAAAAATAATTTCGCTGTATTCAAAATAATTTCGCTATATTCAAATTTATCTTCGCCAACCAGAGGGTTTAACACGAGCTAAAACCCTCTAATCACCCAAAAATGACTCAAAAACCATGTTTCTATGCATCAAAATGTCCAAAATGACTCCCTAATCACATATTAACAACAACCTATCGATTAAACACACCAAATCAATCCATTTTAAGTCCAAAAATTTGAAAAACCTTGAAACTTTGAAAAACCTTCAAAACTTTGAAAAATCTTAACAAAAACACAACAATCAAGAGCACTAAGGCTCTGATACCAAATTGTAGATCCCAATATCAATCCGGATCACAGTGGTTGATTATTTTAGTCCAAAACACCTATTGATTAGGTGTTTGTACTATGAAAAAGTTAAGAAGAATCAAGAATGAAGATGAAGCTAATGGTATGATGAATACAACAAGTGTTGTATTGAATCCAAACAAGAAGATAAATCAATAAGCACCTTGGAAATCTGATTTAAGCACAAGAGTAGAAACTGAATGTAAACAAAACTAATATTCACCAAAATGAGCCAAAAGCTTGGCTAGGGTAACAATACATGGGTTTATATAGATCCTGACTTGCCAGCATAATTATAATTATGCTGGCATCTTATCTACACTAGGTCAGGTTTGTTATTTTCATTAAATTACAAAATATGCCCCTAGACTTTAAAACAAGCTACAAACTATAATAAAACTAATCCAGTACAAGTATGAACGATCTCATAAGTTCCAACACCTTCTTAGGCACAACTTGGGTAGGGCTTACCCAAGCACTATCCGAAATCGGATAAATAATTCCCGCATCCAACTATTTAATTACCTCTTTCTTTACTACCTCCCTTAGGTTCGGATACAATCTTTGTTGTGCTTCCCTTGTTGGTTTTGCATCTTCGGTGGTGATGATCTTGTGCATGACGATTGATGGGCTAATTCCTTTTAAATCGGCAATCGTCCATCCGATAGCTCCTTTGTTTTCTTTCAAGACTTCCAATAGAGCTTGTTCTTGGGCCATCTCTAAATTAGAGGCAATAATGACCGGTAGAGTGTCATTATCCCCTAGAAAAGCGTACTTCAAATGGCTTGGTAAGTCTTTGAGCTCCAACTTTGGTGGCTCTTCAAACGATGGTTTAGTACCCGAATTTATTTCCACCGGCAAGCTTTCAAATTGGTGAGTCCATGGTGGTCGACCTTCCTTCAATGCCATAGCATCTTGTTTCTTCTCTTCAACCCTTAGTGCACAAGCATGTACCTATTCAGAAAAGTCACAAATACAAATATCCAAACTATCCTCCTCATACTCATGCGGGTTGCATCCGTCCACTAAATCTGCCATAAAACACTCATTAACACCAACATCATTAGAATTGTTAGTAAAAACATTCAATCTCATTTTTCGATTTCCAAAAGTCATATCGACTGTACCAAATCGACAATCGATCACGGCATGCGCGGTGCTAAAAACTGGCCGACCCAAAATAACATTTTGTTGTTGTTTTGGGTCCGCGGATGAGTAGTATAAGACTAAAAAGTCAATCGAGTAGTAAAAATCATCAATTTTCACAATAACATTTTGAACCATTCCCCGAGGTAGCTTATGAGATAAATCGGCCAAAACAACCGTTATCTCTACCCTTGCTAACGGACCAAAGTCATATTGGTCATATAAGCCCACCAGATAAATTGGCCAAAACAACCGTTGTCTCTACCCATGTATGTATGTATGTATGTATGTATGTATGTATGTATGTATGTATGTATGTATGTATGTATGTATGTATGTATGTATGTATGTATGTATGTATGTATGTATGTATGTATGTATGTATGTATGTATGTATGTATGTATGTATGTATGTATGTATGTATGTATGTATGTATGTATGTATGTATGTATGTATGTATGTATGTATGTATGTGTGTGTATGTGTGTATGTCTGTATGTATGCGCGTATGCATGTATGTATGTATGTATGCATGTATGTATGTATGTATGTATGTATGTATGTATGTATGTATGTATGTATGTATGTATGTATGTATGTATGTATGTATGTATGTATGTATGTATGTATGTATGTATGTATGTATGTGTGTGTGTGTATGTATGTATGCGCGTATGTACGTATGTATGCATGCATCTACGTATGTATGTATGTATGTATGTATGTATGTATGTATGTATGTATGTATGTATGTATGTATGTATGTATGTATGTATGTATGTATGTATGTATGTATGTATGTATGTATGTATGTATGTATGTATGTATGTATGTATGTATGTATGTATGTATGTATGTATGTATGTATGTATGTATGTATGTATGTATGTATGTATGTATGTATGTATGTATGTATGTATGTATGTATGTATGTATGTATGTATGTATGTTTGTATGTATGTATGTATGTATGTATGTATGTATGTATGTATGTATGTATGTATGTATGTATGTATGTATGTATGTATGTATGTATGTATGTATGTATGTATGTATGTATGTATGTATGTATGTATGTATGTATGTATGTATGTATGTATGTATGTATGTATGTATGTATGTATGTATGTATGTATGTATGTATGTATGTATGTATGTATGTATGTATGTATGTGGGTTTCACCCCTAGCTTGGTAACATCGTACCCTAGTGTGGTTGGTACTTATCAAATGATAAGGGTCCACTAGAATATGAAATGGAAATTTCCTTCAAGATTTGGATATCACTCCTAACTCGAGGGTATATTTCGTGCAAAATACAAAGTATAGCTGAATGAAAGTCATCACCAAATGTGGGAATCACCCTTATTTTGGTGAATCATTTCGATTGTGGTAAAAGAGTGGTATCATCAAGCATCTAAGTGTGTATTGTGTTTGCCTTAGGAAAGGCATGTATATTTAAAGACTAAAGAGAACAGATAAGAAGCAAGCAAGATAGAAGGCAAGTAGTTTTAAAGAACACATAGTGAGAATGTTCCTAAACTATAGACTAGGTAAAAGCATTCCTATTTTTCCTAATTCCCTATAGTTATGGCTCTGATACCAATCTGTTACACCCCAACCGATGGCGGAAACATCGGAGTGAGATGAAAACAAATCGCTCAAAGCTTCATACCACTAAATTGTGACAATAATTAATAATTCAAATTCCATAAATTCTAAAGTGAATACATCATTCAACAAAATAAACAAACAGTGACAAATGTAGCAACAAAACATGTAACATATGTTGGTGCATACGTCTGTCGACTTCGTCTTGTATCGAGTCGTGTAATAGAATAGATGAAACAAGTCACACAGTTCGAGATTAACAGGATACAGAGGTGAACAAGCCAGTTCAAACGAAGTGGCCAGTTCAAACGAACTGGACCAGTTCGTACGAACTGGAGATGCTTGTTCAAACAAACTGGATTTAGTATAAATAGTGGACTTGTTGTTTTCATTTGTAACTTAAATTCAAACTTGCTTATTTCGTGGGGAACACTACTTGTATATATAGGTAACCCCTGAAATCTCGTTTGAAAGGTCCCTCTTTCTGAGATACTAGGTCTTTATGCTCAGTGATATCTGGGGTATTATCCCGGGACTTCTGATTTTGCGGAAGCAATGGCCTAGTCCCCGGAGAATACTTTCTGCTTGCTTGAAATATAGCGCCGCCCTCAGCAAAAATGATGAAACAATAAAATTGATAATCATTCCTATTGTAAAAAAGATCCTCTAAAGGGGACACACCAAAAGTCGAATCGTGATCTCTCTGCTGAACGGTAGTTCTGACCTGAGCTCTCACGGTTTCGTACTGTTTCGTAATTTATTCCCTTACAGATATCATCTGTGGTATACTCACCTGTAAGACTGAATATTGGGATCTGGATACGGGAGTATATTCAAGAGGTGGGACACATGAATGAGTTTAAGTTCTTAATTCATCTAATTCATATCCTGAATCAGTTGAAATTTGTGTGAGAATTTAAGTGGATCAGTATATCGGCAATCTAAGTGAATTATTTAATTCTTAATGTGTAACTAAGCTCAACGGTACTTGTGACTTGTCAAAAGCTGATATGATCCTCTTACTCAAACTCACAAAAATATTGTCTGTAAATATTTCTTTACTGCATTTCATTTCATTAAAAAATCTAAAAAGATTTTCAGTGTGTTTTAGCATAAATTTTGAAAAATCCAAAAAGATTTTCGACAACTGATGATGGAGAACTGATTTTCAAAATTCCAAGTGCTAAACATGATGAGCATGTGGTGAGGGGGAGTGTGTGTATAAATGAGAAAAGATTTTGAATTTTTATCTACATGTGGTTCATCAGTTATTAACATTGTTAAATCATCTTGGATAAATTTGAGGGAGAGTTTGGTTGTATAAATTTTGTAAAATGTTAAATTTGTGAAAAAATTACTGTTGGGTAGAGGATGTGCAGGATAGCCTGGATTCTGAAGTCTGAGTATAGAGCTAGGTCTTGATCCTGATTCTGTGAAAGTCAAATTGCAATCAACATCGGAGGAAAGATTGTTCGAGGGGAGTCTGTTGATGCTGAAGAGGAGAAAGAGATAAAGTTTTAAGGATGCCTACACTGTCAGATTCTTTGAAGAGTAGCTCGAAGAATGATAAAGACTGAAGACGTTTAAGACTCGACACTTAAGACTCGTCAACATCCGAGGGGGAGTCTGTTGGTGCATACGTCTGTCGACTTCATCTTGTATCGAGTCGTGTAATAGAATAGATGAAACAAGTCACACAGTTCGAGATTAACAGGATACAGAGGTGAACAAGCCAGTTCAAACGAAGTGGCCAGTTCAAACGAACTGGACCAGTTCGTACGAACTGGAGATGCTTGTTCAAACGAACTGGATTTAGTATAAATAGTGGACTTGTTGTTTTCATTTGTAACTTCTCCCATTCCAGCAGCGAAGCTCTGCTGAAGTGTCTACAGGTCTGTAAACGTGTCATATCAATAAACAAGACGGTTAAACTACTTTCTAGTGCAAATCAAGCTGAACCGACACCGAAACGTCTGATCCCGCCTCTCGTTTTGGTCAAAAACTCTTCTGATCAACAATTGTTTATTGATTAGGCGTGTTTCTATGTTCACCCTAAACTTGTTTCTTCACCACATCGTCTATCAACCTGCAACATGTATTAAAATAATGATCAACAAATATGTTGGCGAGTAGATAAGTTTGAATACATAGCATTATATAAAAATGTTTTAACTGTGCTCATATCCAACATGAATAATGTATACAAGTTACTAATATGTTGAACGGGTGTAAACTATATGTCAAACCAAGTTCCCAACGCAATCGTGATTACCCAACATCATCGAAACGAAGAGGGTGTAATGTATTTTACTTAACAATACCTCAAGAATACGGGCGGGGCGTTAATTCTATAGCGCTATAATTGTTAATGTAGGCTAGCAAAGTTAATGACGATATAGACACAATGTATACATTTTATATGAGATTAACAAGTATCACATGTTTTCATGTTTAAAATGTAGATAGAGTGTGATTTTCAAGAAACAAGTCTCAAGTGTTGTGTGTTTTTGTATAATGTACATGTTGCACCCAAAGTGTTTAAAACAAAAATGGGATCGAGTATACTCACAGTTTTGCGTAGGAAGTACACCTAAACCGCGAGCGGAGTGGATAAAGTCTCGAGATCACACTAAAATAGTTAAACGAGAGGATAAGTATACTGATGTTAAAGAGTGTCGGATCAGATTTAAAATACGCGAAATTAAACAAGTTAAAACACATAACAGTCCATTCGTATGAAAGGGCTTAGTCCCTTCGTGCGAAGGGAGTCTCCTGTTAAGTACGAACCGATTGTTTGTCATGTTATACGAACTGATTTTGAATGCTAAACAGTAAGGTAAATAACATAAACAGTAAATAAAATGATCAGGTGTAAAAGTTGAGGTTTGAACGGAAAATAAAAAGGTTCAACTTGGGGTGACTAGGTGGGTTCGTACGAAGGCACTCCCTACGTACAAATCCACTGTGTTAGTTATGAAAAGTTTTAGTTTTTATCTGGTTTGGTGGAAAATGTTGGAGTATTTGTTTAGTTTATTTAAGTCAGTAAATACAGTGTTTAATCGTGACAAACAAGTGTGTTTAAAGAACTGAATGATATGAACATTGATCCAATTCTCGTATAAGTGATGCTCCACAACATGTTGCCTAGGCAAAACAAGTGGAAACCATCTTTGAGATAGGTTGGATCAAGTGTTTTATAAAAAAAAGTTTAGAGTTTGTGATTGACAACTCAAGAAATGAAATGAACATTGTAATTGAAATGAGACAAGACTCTTACAGTTGATTCTGATCGTCACAAGGGACTTGAGAATGTTTGCAAAGAGTTGGGCGAGTTGGAATTGAAGAAATGGGGGTCTATTTATAGATTTTAGGGGAAATTAAGGTTTCCTATCTTTTAGCTACGAAGGGGCTAGATACGAAGGGGCTGGGTTCGTACGAACCCACATGTTTTCAATGTTTTGATTTCCAACTTCGATTATTTTACGTGTTTTAATCAGTTTAACGAGTATCAAGCATAACATAGTGTCCAACATGTGAATTTTGAGTAAAAATTTGTACATAAGTCTAACATGGATAACACGAATATGATTAAAATAATTTCATTTTCATTATGATCAATAGTCTCGTGATACAAATTGAAACGAAATAGATTACAACAAGAGTACAAGTGTCTAAAAATGGAAAGTACAATAAGACTTGCTACAATAGGAAAGGTACAAAAATGCGAAGCATTACAGTCTCCCCTATTTTAGGAGATTTCGTCCTCGAAATCTAAGAGCAAGGTTGAACGAAGAGTTGTGGATACTTGGTCGTCATCTCACTCTCAAGTTCCCAAGTGAATTCGGCACCACGCTTTCATTCCTAACGAACCTTGACTATGGGAATTTTGTTGCGCCTAAGCTGCTTGGTTCCTTGGTCCATGATTTTGACCGGTTTTTTCACGAAATGAAAAGTTTCATTTATTTGCAAGTCGTCAACAGGAACTTGAAGTCCGTCATCAGCTAAGCACTTCTTGATGTTCGAGACATGAAATGTTGGATGAACGTTGCTGAGTTCTTGAGGTAAATCGAGTCGATAAGCCACTTTGCCAATCCTCTCGAGTATCTTGAAAGGACGTATGTAGCAAGGGGCAAGTTTTCCCTTTTTACCAAAATGCACAACTCCTTTCCAAGGAGATACTTTGAGTAACACATGATCACCAACGTTAAACTCCAAAGGTTTGCGTATGTTGTCGGTATAGCTCTTTTGTCTACTTATAGCCTTGAGAAGGTTGTCACGGATTTGAAGAATCTTATCCGTCGTTTCTTGTATGATCTCAGGGCCAGTAAGTTGAGTGTCACCAATTTCATGCCAACAAATGGGAGATCGGCACTTGCGACCATACAACGCCTCAAAAGGAGCCATTTGAATACTGGAGTGGTAACTGTTGTTGTACAAGAAATCAATCAATGGTAAATGTACATCCTAATTACCACTAAAAGTCGATGACACAAGAACGAAGCATGTCCTCTAGGGTTTGGATAGTACGTTCAGCCTGTCCATCTGTTGATGAAAAGCCGTACTAAGATTCAAGTGAGAACCCATAGCGGTGTGGAATGTTTTCCAAAGACATGAAGTGAAATGGCCATCGCAGTCAGAAATGATGTCAATGGGGATACCATGACAACATATGATTTCATCAGTGTAGACTCGAGCTAGCTTCTCAACTTTGAAATCTTCACGAATAGGAAGAAAGTGAGCAGATTTGGTCAAACGGTCAATGATCACCCAAATACTATCATGACCAGAAGGTGTACGAGGAAGTTTGGTTATGAAGTCCATAGCAATGCTATCCCATTTCCCAACAGGGATTTCGGGCTGTTCGAGTAAACCAGAAAGACGTTGATGCTCAGCTTTGACTTTCGAGCAAGTGAGACATTTCGAAACATAGGTGGCAATGTCCTTCTTCATGTCAGGCCACCAATAGGACGTACGTAAGTCATGGTACAACTTATCAGCACCAGGATGAATAGAGTATCGGGACTTGTGTGCCTCGTTCATTATGAGCTCACGAAGATTGTCGCGATCTGGCACCCAGATGCGATCAAGATAATATTGGAGTCCGTCTGATTTTGTCACAAGTTGGTCTTCAGTAGCACCTCGTATTTTGACGAATAGACTTCCTTCATTGGCTGACGAGTATTGAGCTTCACGAATGCAAGTATGAAGATCACTAGAGATTTGCAAACAACGAATGCTACTAACATGAGATTTGTGACTGAGCGCATCAGCCACAACATTCCCTTTGCCAGGATGGTAACTTAATCTCGCAGTCATAGTCATTAAGTAATTCCACCCAACGACGTTGACACATGTTTAGCTCTTCTTGGTTAAAGATGTGTTGTAGGCTTTTATGGTCAGTGAAAACCACACACTTTGTACCATATAGGTAGTGTCACCAAATATTTAACGCAAAAACAACTGCGCCAAGCTCGAGATCATGGGTAGTTTAGTTTTTCTCATGTATTTTGAGTTGTCGAGAGGCATAAGCGATGACCTTGTCTCGTTGCATGACGACACAACCAAGACCACAGTTCGAGCCATCGCAATATACCATGAAATCATCATTCCCATTAGGGAGAGCAAGTACAGGAGCGTTGCATAGCAAGTCCTTGAGAGTTTGAAAGTATTCCTCTTGCTCAGGGCCCCAAGCAAAATGTTTCTCTTTCTGAATCAACATGGTGAGGGGAACAACGATTTTCGAAAAGTTCGAGATGAATCAACGGTAGTAACCCGCCAATCCTAGGAAAGAACGAATCTCAGATGGAGATTTAGGCGCGATCCAATTCTTCACTGCTTTGATTTTGGAAGGGTCAACATGAATTCCTTTTTCACTAAAAACGTGTCCAAGGAATTGGACTTCTTTGATCCAGAATTCGCACTTGGAAAACTTTGCGTACAAACGTTCACCACGCAAAAGTTCGAGAATGAGGCATAAATGACGTTCATGATCAGCTTGAGTTTTCAAATAAATGGAATATCGTCGATGAAAACGATTACAAAACAATCCAAGTAAGGTTTACAAACACGATTCATTAGATCCATGAAAACGGCTGGTGCGTTGGTCAAGCCAAAAGGCATAACCACGAACTCATAGTGACCATAGCGAGTACGAAAAACGGTTTTAGGAATGTCCTCTTCGATAACACGAAGTTGATGATAGCCAGACCGAATATCGATCTTAGAGAAGCAAGTTGCGCCTTGAAGTTGAACAAAGAGATCATCGATGCGAAGAAGAGGATAATGATTTTTGACAGTGAGTTTGTTAAGCTCACGATAGTCGATGAACATGTGAAACGAACCATCCTTCTTCTTGACAAAAAGCACAGGTGCGCCCCAAGGTGAAGTACTTGGGCGTATGAAGCCTTTATCGAGGAGCTCGTGGAGTTGACTTGACAACTCTTGCATCTCAGAAGGTGCAAGACGATAAGGAGCTTTCACGACAGGAGTCGAACCAGGAATGAGATCAATACGAAAATTGACAAATCAAGGTGGAGAAGGACCAGGTAAATCTTCAGAAAACACCTCAGGAAAATCACACACAACTAGAACATCACTTAGGCTCTTTCCCTTGCCCTTTCTTCCACAACGTGGGCTAAAAAGGCAAAGTACTATTTACCTAATTACTTTTTCGCTTGTGTGCATGACATAAGCTTCAGTCCCCTAGAAGGTCGGTCTCCATAGACGTGCAAAGTATCACCAGATGGAAGAGGTAGACAAACATACTTCTCACGGCAAGCAATTTCAGTATGGTTCTTACGAAGCCAATCCATGCCTACTATGATATCGAAGCTACCCAAACAACATTGGTATAAGGTTGATAGGGAAAACATGACCGTTAAGAGTAAGAAAACAATCACGAAGAACATAATCGACTAAGATAGACTTGCCATTGGCAAATTTGACTGAGAACGACTTAGGTAGCTTAGAGCGTGCACAATTTAACAAAGATTCCAATTCAACAGACACAAAGCTTTTGTCCGCACCAGTATCAAATAGTATCAAAGCATAAAGATTATTAACAAGAAACGTACCATTAACGACTTCATTGTCGTTCTGAGCCCGATTCGCGTTGATGTTGAATGTGTGTCCTCGTGGAGCTTGCTGTTGTACCTTTTGATTTAGCTGAGGACATTGAGCGCGAAGATGAGTGGTATCTGCACACTTGTAGCAGGCTCGTGCATTGTTTGCTGGTTTAGGGTTCTGGGGAGCTTGCTGAACTTGTGGTGCAGGGTTATTGCGACAATAAGGGGTTGTGTGACCGAAACGATTGCACGTAGTGTAATGGCGGCAAGCTGAGTTGGCAGGATTATGATAATGGCAAGTAGTACACTTGGGATGAACCCCAGTGTAGGGTTTCTTGGTGTTCTCAGGTGTAGCAGGGTTTGCAGCAGGTACAATCGCGTTGCAGCTAGGGTTTTGAAACTCCCGTTTCTTACCCTTGCTACCACTTGATTGTGCAGTGATTTGGTTGGCTGGTTTCGAGGAGGTAGGTGTGGAAACTTGTTTATCGCGAACACGATTGTTGTTTAGGCTAGCTACGAGGCGATAGACTACCTCGATGTTGTCAAGTTTGCCTGCTTCTATGGTGTCACGCATGCCAGAGGGTAACCCATGAATGTACTTCCTGATCATGCGATCAGTAGTGGACACTAGGTGTGGTACGATAAAACTCAGTTGTTTGAAACGGGTGGTGTAGGCTAGGTTGTCATCACCAATTTGCTTTAGAGCCCAAAATTCTTCCTCGAGCTTTTGCTGCTCGTGAGCAGGACAAAACTCATCCATCATAAGTTACTTGACCTCGTCCCAAGGTAACGCATAAGCTGCCTCATTAAAGCGGATGTTTCTCTCGCTGGTCCACCAGTCCAAGGCTCTGGCTTGGAAGACCCCTGTGGCGCTACGAGTTTTAAGATTCTCAGGACATTCACTATTGATGAAAGTGACCTCTATGCTACCGAACCATTCCAGCATGGCAGTCACCCCATCATTGCCAGTGAAAGGCTTAGGGTTGCAAGCTGAAAAGTGCTTGAAATTGAACGACACGGGCTTGGGTTGCTCAACCTTTGAGTCAACAGAGAAGTTTAGGGTAGAGTGGTTGTTGATCTCACTGATGATCTTGGGAACGACACGTGTTATCTGGTTAGCCATGAATGTCATCATCTTCTTTTGAGAGCTAGTCTTAGACTTCTTGGTAGAGTTAGAGAGACGACTTGAAGACATCTAAAGATTCAAAACAAGGAATAGATGAGACTTCATCATAATGTTTTGTTAAAGGGAATTGTTTTCATGAATGCATCACATAACATATAATGTTTCAAATATTTTCACATAGTATAACATGAATTTCACATAGTGTTGCATAGATAATGAAAGCAACATAAATTTAATTTGTTCATAAGAGATTATTTATTGTTCTAGATTGCGAAGATAGTGCGATTCGTGCCTCCAAGGTCGAAATGATATAGCGTACAATGTAAAACACATTAAAATTGAGATAGCATAAAAGAGGTTTATCATAAAAATTGGATCGTCACGAAACGTAACATAAGACTAATACAAAGTAAATCGAAATCCTTTTCGAGTTAGGGAAACGTGCTTTGGCCTAATAGACAAATACACTCGTCGAGAAGCGATTAACGGTATTTGTCCTTCCAGTTACTACACGTCCCTAATTGATTGGGAAAGTCGAAACTTTGGTGAGATTGAAAATCAAGGAGTGGGACTAGTTATCAAGATGTGGGTTTCACCCCTAGCTTGGTAACATCGTACCCTAGTGTGGTTGGTACTTATCAAATGATAAGTGTCCACTAGAATATGAAATGGAAATTTCCTTCAAGATTTGGATATCACTCCTAACTTGAGGGTATATTTCGTGCAAAGTACAAAGTATAGGTAAATGAAAGTCATCACCAAACGTGGGAATCACCCCTATTTTGGTGAATCGTTTCGATTGTGGGATAAGAGTGTCTTCACCAAGCTTCCAAGTGTGTATTGTGTTTGCCTTAGGAAAGGCATGTATATTTAAAGACCAAAGAGAATAGATAAGAAGCAAGCAAGATAGAAGGCAAGTAGTTTTAAAGAACACATAGTGAGAATGTTCCTAAACTATAGACTAGGTAAAAGCATTCCTATTTTTCCTAACTCACTATAGTTATGGCTCTGATACCAATCTGTCACACCCCAACCGATGGCGGAAACATCAGAGTAAGACAAAAACAAATCGCTCAAAGCTTCATAACACTAAATTGTGACAATAATTAATAATTCAAATTCCATAAATTCTAAAGTGAATACATCGTTCAACAAAATAACCAAAAAATGACAAATGTAGCAACAAAACATGTAACATAATTAATTGTTTATTGATTAGGCATGTTTCTATGTCCACCCTAAACTTGTTTCTTCATCACATCGTCTACCAACCTGCAACATGTATTAAAATAATGATCAACAAATATGTTGGCGAGTATACAAGTTTGAATACATAGCATAATGTAAAAATGTTTTAACTGTGCTCATATCCAACATGAATAATGTATACAAGTTACTAATATGCTGAACGGGTGTAAACTATATGTCAAACCAAAGTTTCCAACGCAATCGTGATTACCCAACATCATTGAAATGAAGAGGGTGTAATGTGTTTTACTTAACAATACCTCAAGAATACGGGCAGGGCGTTAATCCTATAGCACTATAATTGTTAACGTAGGCTAGCAAAGTTAATGAGCATATAAACACAATGTATACATAGCATATGAGATTAACAAGTATCACATGTTTTCATTTTTAAAATGTGGATAGAGTGTGATTTTGAATAAACAAGTCTCAAGTGTTGCGTGTTTTTGTATAATGTACATGTTGCACCCAAAGTGTTTAAAATGAAAATGGGATTGAGTATACTCACAGTTTTGCGTAGGAAGTACACCTAAACCATGAGTGGAGTGGATGAAGTCTCGAGATTACACTAAAGTAGTTAAACGAGAGTATAAGTATATTGATGTGAAAGAGTGTCGGATCAGATTTAAAATACGCGAAATTAAACAAGTTAAAACACATAACAGTATGTTCGTACGAAGGGGTTTAGTTCCTTCATACGAAAGGAGTCTCCTGTTAAGTACGAACCGACTGTTTGTCATGTGATAGGATCTGATTTTGAATGATAAACAGTAAGGTAAATAACATAAACAGTAAATAAAATGATCAGGTGTAGAAGTTGATGTTTGAACGGAAAATAAAACGGTTCCACTTGGGGTAACTAGGTGGGTTCGTACGAAGGCACTCCCTTCGTACGAATCCACTGTGTTTGTTATGAAAAGTTTTAGTTTTTATCTGGTTTGGAGGAAAATGTTGAAGTATTTGTTTAGTTTATTTAAATCAGTAAATACAGTGTTTAATCGTGACAAACAAGTGTATTTACAGAACTGAAAAATCAAAACAGAAAGTATGAACCGAGTCCGTTCGTATGAACGGGTGTAGTCCCTTCGTACGAACCTACTGTTCTTGATGAGAAAGTTATGTTCGATCTAGCGAAACAGACCATTTCTTGATGGAAATTAATCCTAATGCAGGCCCTTAACTATGGGATGAGTTAAGAGTCTGATGGATTCCCGATTCCACCAAGATCGTGTAATAATCGAAAGAAAACTATGATTTAGTTGTAAATGTTATGAACATTGATCTAATTCTCGTATAAGTGATGCTCCACAACATGTTGCCTAGGCAAAACAAGTGGAAACCATCTTTGAGATAGGTTGGATCAAGAGTTTTATAAAAAGTTTAGAGTTTGAGATTGAGAACTCAAGAAATGAAATGAACATTGTAATTGAAATGAGACAAGACTCTTACAGCAGATTCTGATCGTCACATGGGACTTGAGAGTGTTTGCAAAGAGTTGGGCGAGTTGGAATTGAAGAAATGGGGGTCTATTTATAGATTTCAGGGAAATTAGGGTTTCCTAGATTTTAGCTACGAAGGGCTAGGTACGAAGGGGTTGGGTTCATACGAACCCACACGTTTTCAATGTTTTGATTTCCAACTTCGATTATTTTACGTGTTTTAATCAGTTTAACGAGTATCAAGCATCAATGTGTAATAAAGAATCAAGGTTCAAGCATAACATAGTGTCCAACATGTGAATTTTGAGTAAAAGTTTGCACATAAGTCTAACATGGATAACACGAATATGATGAAAATAATTTTGTTTTCATTATGATTAATAGTCTTGGGATACAAATTGAAACGAAATAGATTACAATAAGAGCATAAGTGTCTAAATATGGAAAGTACAACAAGACTTGCTACAATAGGAAAGGTACAAAAATGCGAAGCGTTACAGTATGTATGTATGTATGTATGTATGTATGTATGTATGTATGTATGTATGTATGTATGTATGTATGTATGTATGTATGTATGTATGTATGTATGTATGTATGTATGTATGTATGTATGTATGTATGTATGTATGTATGTATGTATGTATGTATGTATGTATGTATGTATGTATGTATGTATGTATGTATGTATGTATGTATGTATGTATGTATGTATGTATGTATGTATGTATGTATGTATGTATGTATGTGTGTGTGTGTGTGTGTGTGTATGTGTTAGTTGTGAACATATGTGATGTATGCGTGTGTACGCATATATGTGTTTGTATATATATATATATAGTGAAGGGTTCAAATGAGAAGAAATTTTTGTAAGAAGAAAAAAGAAGAGGTTTCAACCAATAAGAATGCTTCATTTTACTTCATTTAATATTTGCATTTAATTTTAGTGTAAGGATATATTTGTAAACTTACATAGATTATTAATTTGTAGTCTTCCTCTTTAATAGCTAACTACTTTATATTTGTAACTTATTTTCAAAATATATGTTTTTTTTCAAAAAAAAATAGAGTGTAGGACAAATTACTAGGCGTGTAAGGTAAATTACAAGTTGTGTAGGATATATCTAAATATGTGTAGGATAAATTTTTAAATGTGTAGGATAAATTTTTATGTGTGTAGGTAAAAAAAAATTAGTGTAGAGGATGATAGTCGTTATGATTAATTAATTAGTTTAATATAGTATTAAATGAGATGAAATAAAAACTACTTAATATTTTACAATTGAAACCTTTGTTCTTTTTCTTCTCAATTAAATTTTCTTCTTAAATGAACCTCCCCCTGTATGTATATGTGTACATATGCCTGTTTGTATACGTAATTGCGTACGTATATGCGTAAGTGCATGTCTGTGTATGTGTATGTGTATATCTACTCATGATGGTCCATTAATGCTTGGATGCAGCAACTTCACATGGTTCTCCAAATCCAGATACGTCTCTAAGAACTCACAAGTTTCATGAGTACAAGTTCGAGGCTTACGGTTCATGAAGTGTTGAACGCGTGCATCAACCCTCAAGCC
>JARYGA010018908.1:0-35965 GCA_030545235.1 Helianthus tuberosus | reverse complement strand
GGCCCAAATCCCGGCTATAGTAATAGTATTAGTAACTAGTGGCCCAGTTCGCATTCTTGACTTCTCCTTTGTCACTTTGGGTATGTTTGACAAGAAACTTTTAGGAGATTTTAGCTTTAAACTTTTAAGAAAAAGTTTCTGCTTAATAGAAAGCCTTGTTTGGTTGAAGGAGATTGAAGCTTTTGTGTAAGAAATGCCCTTTTAATTTTGTTTCTGAAGTATATCTTACTCTTTTTACCACCTAGTCACATGCACACCTAGGGATGACAATCGAATTCTAACTTGACTGGTAAACCCTAAACATTAACTAAGAGATGGATCATGCTAATTGTCTTAACCAACTACTTTGACCCACATATGTACCATAGGTTATACAAGTTTATTACAATAACACATGCAATAAACTAAATGTTGAAGCTTATCTCTTGATGCCAAGACTACGAGTAAGTCATTCCCCATATCAATAAGAATTAGAGTCTGTCATTGCTTACCTATGTAAAAAAGTTGCAATTTTTAGCTTTATGTTATATTTTTTATAGCAAACATTCTTTAATATTTTTGTTTCGAAAACTGTAAGGGATTTTAAGAGTTACCGTTTAATGTGTTCTTCATACATTCATGTTGTACAATTACGCCTCCAACTCTACAAGCCCTTATGAGGGTATTGCATGTGTAGATCCAGGAAATATATAAGGGTTTGATTTATGTTTGTTTTCATCTTTGGCTAGTAAGTTTTGTATATTTTCGAATCAAGAGATGTGCAGTTAAGTAAGTGGATGAATAGGTTCTTTCTAAATTTCATTTAATTTGTAGAATTTTTTGAATAAGAAAAAAACTCATAGTCAAAATCTTAGCATGACTTTCTAAAGTTTTATGTGTGAAGAATTAGAAAAAAAAACTCATAGTTAAAATCTTAGCATGACTTCTAAAGTTTTTTTTTTTTTTTTTTTTGATTTTTTTCAATTTCGTTCCCGGATCGTCCCTGACGCGTAACTGGGTTAGTTTTTGGTGTTAGATGCGTGGGAAAGATGAAGTGGGTAAGGGTATTTTGTTATTTCACGCGCATCTAACACCAAGAACTAACCCAGTTACGCGTAAGAGACTATCCGGGAACGAAATTGAAAAAGTTGAGGACTATATGTTTAATTTTAGAAAGTTAGGGACTAAAGGTGAAAAATGGGCAAACCACAGGGACTATCCGGACATTTTTCTCTCTTTTTTTTTGTAAAGAGTAAGAAGGAAAATAACAATAAAATCATAGAATAAAGAGATAATACATAATGATTCGTATGGATGTAAACATATTCATTTACTTGCACGAATTAGTATTCAGTGTAGGATTATTATTCAATGTGAAAACAATGTGTTATTAAGAATGGATAAGCATACAAGTAATCTATACATATAATAAAAGAAACCATGTTAGGGACACATGGCGTTCTATAAGTCAGTCTTAATTATTTTTCTAAATATTTATGGAAAATCAATTATTGATAATATTAAATTTAAAATTTGTAGAAGAGATTTTAATGATAAAGACAAAGATAACTGATAATAATATATTAATTATTATAATCATATATTAATTATTAAAATCTAAAAAAATATATTACCGTTCTAAATATTTATAAAGATAAAGATTTTATTTATTTGGTAGTTTTAATTGTTTTTATATTTTGATGATAAGGATAAGGATAACTGATAATCACATATTAAAATAAAAAAAATTATTTTAATCAACTGTTTCATTAAAAGAATTTATTCAATACATGTAGAACATATATATTTTTATACATGATATATTTAATTTAGAATCATATTAATAAAGGATCTCATTATCCCGTTTTACACTCCAATGAAATAATAGTATTAAATCATAATATCCAGCTTATTTCTTGTATATTGAATATTTTTTACTAAAATATTTCTTTTCTTTTTTTCTGTTGATTATCCAACATCAGTTAATACGTAAGTTTCTAACCTAATAATAAATAAAAAAACAAAGTAAAATGTTATAAACCATGTAATATACAACTCTCTAACCTAATAAAAAATAAAGTGAGATGTTACAATAAGTAAATAGTAACTCAAAGTTCCTTTTGTTATAAAACATATCTTGATGACTAAATGTTTTAACAGATTACATTATTCGTGTAAGACATGTGTTTATTAAAATCCTGCAATACACGAGTTTTTAAAAGATGTAACTATTTTATTACTTAGACCAAGCGTAGTGGGGCGTTTTTTTTTAAATTGCCCAATCACGCCCAAAAACGCCCCTTCACCTCCCCCTGGGCGTGATTGGGCGTTATCTTGCAAAAAAAGCCCGTTGGCGTGGTTTGAAAAATGCCGAATGGGGGGATTGTTGGCCAATCACATTTGAGCTTCCATTTGCTTGGCCAATAAGATTTTTAAATGTTTTTTTATTTTATTTTACTACAAAACATAATGCCCAATAATGCCACATCCCCACTACACCCATTTTAGAAAACGCCCAATAATGCCTCATTGCTGACTGGGCTACCACATGACGCAAAACGCACAAGGATGAATTTTGCCCACTACACATGGTCTTAGTATATAAAATTATATTTATTCAACCCGTGTAATACACGGGGTTCTAACCTAGTACCCAAATAAAGAAATGTTTTTCTCTCAAGATAAGTATGAGATGACTCATAAGTCACACATCATCATCCAAAAACTTTACACTAAAATCTTAAAATCGTTTATGAGATTTGCGTAGATTTGTCATATTAATCCAAAACAGTTATTTTTACTTCGATTGAACCCATCAGGTTTGCGTTTTATTGCCAGTGTCATCCAATTCGCTAACTTCGTTTGTTTATTTTGTTAAGTCAGGGGTGTTTTGTCTTTTTACCCATTTATTTTTGCTTTTTTTTCTCTCTTTTATATTTAATTAAAAAACAATAATACGTTTGTTTTTGTTTTTAATTTCATTTTACCTTTAAATAAAAAAAATATTAATATTTTTTTATAAAACCAACCACCTAACACATTCACCACTACCACCACCAACAAAACATCCACCACGCCATCACCAACCCGCCATCACCACCCTGACCACCACTGTAACGCCCGGCTTTCTTGTATTTTCCATTTATAGAAAGTTTTGTTCGTATTTCTATTTTTGGGAACTTTGTTTTCTTGTAATCGTTCTTTCTTTGCAATCATTGCGAAACCGAGACTTGGCTTACTAATGAAACTCGTTTTTTTGTTACAAATATGTTATACACACTTTATATATGCTCGTATGTTCGAATTGGTGAATCAATTGATGCTTAATCGTTATTCTTGGAAACTATGTGCTAAACTTGTAATTAATCTAAACTTATGCTTAAAATGTGTTTTGAACGTAAACGAAACTAGATTATGATACTTATACACTCAATTATACTTTGGTTTTGATCGCCATGCTTGATTCTACCTTAAACTATGTTTATACGCTAAAACAAGTCCCTAAACTATCAAGTATGCATCAAAAGGAACCAAACAGGAAACTTCAGGGGCTAAATTGTATTTTTTTGAAACTTGTACACGAATCAGAAGTGGCGGGCGGCCCGCTTCAGCTTAGTGGTTATCTAATGCGGGCCGCATTAGACCTCTGTTACGTGAAAATGTAATCAGCTTCAATCAGACGCGTTTTGGCACTAATCCCACAATCCTTACACTCCCCAATCACCTTAATTCCACCTCTAAACTCCTCCAATCACTACCAACCTTCACCATTATAAATATAACTCTTCTCCACACCATTTTACATTTTCACAACACTCAGAACTCTCCAAATACTCTCTCAAATCAGTAGCAAAGTTGCATTTTCGGGCAGATTCATACACTTGCACAAAAGTGGGCATAACTTGCTCATTTCTTGATGAAATCACTTGATTCTTCTTCCTACTTGCTTGGATAATCATAGGGTATGATTCCTTGACTTCTCCTTGGAGAAATCAGACCTGGAAATCCCCTGAAATGATCCAAAAACTTTCTGTTTTGACTTATGTTCTTTCAAACTTGTTTAAACTTCATCCAACTTGTGTCTAACACATCTCACACCAATGTCCTAATGCTTACAACCTCTCTTATGGTTGGTTAAGCTTAAAAACATGGTTGAGACACTTAAATCAGAGGATTAAACCTCATAAACTTTCTGTTTTGTTAGGGTGTTTTGACCCACAAGTCATGTTCGAGCTAGTTCTTGATGTAGAGTGATTATGGAGCAACTTGGGTTGTTCCAAACATACAATCCTCGCATGATTTGATGATTTCTCTTAGTTAGATTGTTTATATTATACTAATCCTAGTTCGTGACCCTCCTTGGTTGTTTTTACATCAAGAGAAGTGGTGAACATTCAAGGGGTTCCTAAATGGAAGCTTGTCTTTCTACCCCATACATGACATCTATGAACTACTCGAGGTGCCTAAATGAAGATCTTAATCTTCTACCTCATACTTGAACGTTTGGACTTAATATTATATCTATATAACCTATACAATACTTAATCATATTATTCGAATAATCGAATCCTTGATGATGAACAAGTGTTCATATGTCAAGGTACTAGATTTCATCATCCTAGGCTATGATAACTCGTCACGACTCTAATGGAACCTTGTTCCATGAAACCACAAAAACTCCTTGGAGTACATAGTGTCAAGAACAAGTATCATATGTTTAGATGATTATTTTCACATGTATTTCTCATATACTATTTTCACATTGTTCTAAATACCGAATCTCGACTCTAAACATACTTGAACTTTAACCCTTGCACATTTCAACCTTCTAACCTCATCAACAACTCACGAATCTTTCAAGTCGGAAAGCTTATACAATTTTCGTGAGTATACTCGAACCCATTTTACTTTTTAAACACTTTTGGGTGCAACATGTATTCTATGTAAAAACACTAAACACGTGAAACTATTTGAATTATATTCTATCCACATGTAAACATGTTCACCTCCCGCTAGTCTATTGGGAGCTATTCTATGAACGATTTGATGCTTGTTAATCTCATATGCTATGTAAACGATTAGTGTCTATATGCTCAATGACTTGGCTCGCCCACCTTAACAATTATAGTACTATGCATATGCTATAGGTTGTAACGCCCCGCCCCTTTTGTACTCGAGGGTATTGTTAAGTTATTCTATTTTACCTCCCGCTAAACTATTGGGATAGGCTATGTTAATTGCGTTGTATTCTAGGGTTTGAACATATAGTGACACTAGCTCAGCGTATTAGTAACTTGCATCATGTCATTTACGTTGGATATGAACTCATTTAAACTTTTTATTCTATTATGCTATGTATTCAAACTTGTATACTCGCCAACTTTTGTTGATTTTATTTTAATACATGTTGCAGGTTGTTAGACAAGACGATGAAGAAATCAAGTTAGGATGGACTTAGATACTCATTCAATAATAAACAATGTTGTTGCAATTTGTCTTTATTTGAAACAATGTATTCAAGTTTTAGTCAATAATGAAATTGGATTTAAATTATATTGTCACATAGTGTTATGATGCTTTTGAGCGATTTGTTCGTCTCATCCCGATGTTTCCGCCATCGGTTGGGGTGTGACAACCACCACCTAACACATCCACCAATACCACCTAACCATCACCACCACACCATCATCAACCTGCTACCACCACTATTACCACCACCAAACCATCATTGTTTAATGAAACCTTATAACCATCAACCCTAAACCGCCGTCGCCGCACTATCACTACCACCAAACCATCACTGTTTAATCAATTACAACGAACGAGTTTTTGGTTTTCTTTTTTGTGTTATTCTGACTTTGATAACAATTGTCTAACCACAACTAAAACTAAATGCACAGTTGTGGGTCGCAATAGTACTTTCGAGAAGTGAACTTACCTTGATCACACTTTTATCCAAATCAAGTATTGACTATCACTAATCCTACTTAAAGATTTCCCACATTTACATAACCGAATCGAATCGAGCACTCCACCGTGTGTCGGTAGGTGCAAACATCTAGGTTATGCAAAGATGATCAAATTTTGGTTTGGACCACGAGAACTTGAGATCCAATCCAATAATTGATAACTTAATCTTGAGAAAGTTTGGGTAAGAATTGACCAGCTTACAAACTTGGAGGGTTGTTTTGTAAGATAGTTTTTTGATCATCCTAAATCAAATAGGTTTTTGTTTATTAAGATTTGTAAGGATTATATATATAAGGAAGATATGTGACCCTAATTATCGAATCAATAGCAAAGAACGAGTTTTGGTTTTCTTTTTTGTGTTATTCTGACTTTGATACCAATTGTCAGAGGTTGGTTGATTCCTATTAAGGAGACATGAGTCCGGCAGATACAGGAAGCAATTCATTTCTTACGACGGGTTCAGAAGGAATACTTTGTTCCAGCAACTTTATAGAACATTACATAAAAATTTACGGGTTAGTTTGATGATTCAGGCTGGGTAAGGTTCATCACATAATAAAAATAGGATATAATAATAGAAGCAACATTGTCATTAGAAATAAAAAAACGCATAATATAAATACAATGGGCTTTACCAATTTAAAAAGTACCTATAGTTGTTTTGTACGGGATTTCTTCTTTCGAAAATTTTGCATTACATATTCAAATGAAACTTGTTTCAACAATTTAACATTACTAATTGTCTAATTCAATTTTGAATAATCATTCCGTTAGCAAATTATTAATATTCATATTCACATTTTCAAACTAATGGGAAAAGAAGAAATTGGAAGTGTACCTAATTCATAATTCCATTAGCAAATTAGGAAATTGGAAACTAATATACAATTTCAAACTAATTCAAAGTTCCATTAGCATTTAGCAAATTAATAAAAATAGTAGTTTACCTCTTTGAAACTCGAATTTGGGCTCAAACGAGTGAGAGATCCAATGAGTGAAATCAGATTACGACGAGGTGTGCGAGGGACGAAAGGTTAAGCAAAATGGATGACTTGTTGTAAGTTGTGTGGCTGCATTTATGTTTGTGAGTGTGCTGACCGAAACCCTAAAATCTAAATTGGGTTTAAATCAAAAAAATTTTTTAACAAAAAGTACATGAATATGACTCAAACCCAAGACCCTTTGAATGGAAACAAGACACTTAGCCGGAGGAACACTACTTGAACTAGTATTTTTATATCGCGTGTTGCGGCGAAACCGAACAAATAATAATGTAAAACAAACGTGATTTGAAAATAAAACATGTTGTTTAGAAAGTCAAACCATTAGAACGCTTTAGTTTATCATCGTACCGTTTTATGATACCAAATAAATACTTTATTTTGAGTATAACCTCGTTTTAACAAAACTTATAACGGAATGACAGAAAAAGAAATCAAGCACAACTACGTACTTAAGTTTTTAGAAAAAAGTTATAAACGTAACTTATTAAAGAAGTATCAAATTAATCGATAAATTAATATTTGCTCAAAAAAAGAAAAAAAAAACAATTATTAAAAAAAGGGTAAAGTAAATATATATTTAAAAAAAAAGAAAAATATGTTATTAAAAGTAAATATAATAATAAACTATTATAATAAATTAAATAATAAAATAATAAAAAACTATATATTATTATAAAAAAAAGTTACTATTCATCATCCCTCGAAATCAATATATATATAATGTGAGATGTGGATTCACCTATAATTATCTATGTGGGTGCACTCCAGATTTATTATATATAATGTCTATTAGAATTAGAATTAGAATTTTGAAACTTAGTGGGTTCCCGTGAACCCATACCCACCTAGTACATAGGGCCGCCCTTGTATAATGTGATTATTCATTTTTCTTTGATTGTTCGTTTAAAATATAATGTTATTTTTAACTTAAATAGTTTTTATATGTAATATTATAAAAGCCCGAGTACATCATTGTGATAAAAACTAAGATGTATCATTTAGAATATATATAATTTTGAATATTGCTTCCATAATGTCGTGATAACTTTTAGTTTATTCTATTTAGAATCAAAGTGTGGTGCAAAATCATGAGTTTATTCGAGAATTCGATAAAAGAAGTATTGCAGGTTTCCTTATTCGCAATTGTAAACACAAATCACAAAACACAAAAAGTTGATACCAACTATTGTGCTTTTTTACTCTATTGTTTTTAGGGCACGGAATGATAATACATCCAACAATGTTGAATTAAAACCTGAAAAAGTATTCGAAGACATTAAGGTGTACTTTTTCCTTGGATCAATTGTAGAAAAACTTTTCATTTATTAGAATGTAATGAATGGTGTAATCTTGATATGTTTGCTAAACTATTGTAATACCATGTACTATGCTCTCCAGCTCCTAACTAGATAGTGGCGCTAATTGTTTGTGACAATTGGCACTTTTCGTGTAATTTCCGTACAACATGAACAGTGTTTTATATTATATGGTTGTGTATTTTGAACTTCTGATGTGCATGATTTCAAGGCATACATTCAAAGAACTCACAAAACATTTCATGATGCATGATACTTATTATTATTGATAGATAGCGACTCGAAACAGTTTGAACAGTGCACAGAACGAAACTAGCACACTTATCAGATAAACTAGTACTACTTCCAGGAGTTCAGTACTCAGACAGACAACATGTTTAGGACGCGGATTGAGTCCCAGAACCCATGTTATACTAGAACCTTATGTGAGAAAGTAAGGGTTTATGTTACTGCTTTCCGAGAGACAAACGAACACTAGAAACTGCCCGAAACTAGCTAAAAACTAGCCAAAACAGTAAAATTCAGCATTTTGTAGCTTATGTAGTAATCAGAAATAAAGCTAGAATGTTCAGAATAGCTTAAAAAGTGTCGAAAACATTAACATGACATAATGACATATTACACCAAACAAGACACCAATGTTAACCTTTTTAAGCGATCCGATAACCAAACGAACACCCGGACACAACCAGAAGCATTATGTGAACTAGTTAGCGATATTTTATGACATGAAGCTAGTTATGATCATAAACACCATGCTTTGCACCAACAACATCGTAACACTTAAACAACCTAACTAACTACACATATAACACCCTTAAACACTTAACAAGATTTTAATCAAAACCATACCCCCCATTCTCTTAACCTTCCCAAGGGGACCCCACTCCCCTTTACATGTTGATTAATCTTCATTGTTTGGTCAAAGATGCTAATTGTAATCCAATGGTTAATGATATGGATGGAATATAATGATCACTATGAAAAGAACCTTATCTACACTCATAATCCCACATTTACCAATATCACAAGATCACAAATTCATCTCCTTCCCCTCTCCTCTCTTCTCGGCCAAAAATACTCCCCTCCCCCATCATCATATCCATTCAACTTCAAGCCATTTCAAGCATATCACAAGGTGTATCAAGCATACTTAGGAAGGTGTCAACCCATAGAAGTTGAAGGACCTTTCTTTGGAGCTTTTATCCATCATTTTTCTTCATTTTCATCTTCTAGTTTCTACCCTAGCCTTGTGGTAGTAGTAAGTGTCTCATGAACTCATTTTTCATCTTGTTTTAGTAGTTAAAAATTATGTGTAACTAAAAATCTAAAGATCTTACAAAACCAAGAAGATGAACACATGAACAAAACTAAAAATCATAAGAAACCAAGTTGTTTATGTTATGTGATGAAGTTGTTTGATGATTGTTTGTGTGTATGGTGATGAACACCACATGAATACTTGTTAGATGATGATTAAACACATGATCTAACAAGTATGTTGATGGATCTTGAAAGATCTATGTTAAGCATGTAATATGTGAAGTATGAACTTAAAGAATAAGCATGATTTAGTGTAGAATGTGGTTCTTACAAAGAGTAGGTCATGAAAATGAAAGATTTATAAGATTAAAGTTTCAAAGAACAAAGATTACTTCATGTTAAACATAGTTTTGATTTTTGAAAATAAGTGAACTTGTTTCATACGTGATAATGACATATTTGAAGTATTTGGAACATGAAAAGTTAAAGAAGATGAATTTTTACAAAAGTGGATCACAAGTTGTAAAGATGGAATTTTTACAAAAGGATTCATATTAAGAAATAAACCATGTTCTTGAAGTTTAAGGGACTTGTTAAACACCATGTTAAAAGACTACAAATTTTACAAGGTTTCAAGTTCATAACTTCATGAAGAAATGCATTTCTATGCATATGATATGATGTAAATTGTGGTGGATGAATTGTTGATGATTTTTTAAAAGAAAATGATATGCTTAAAAGCATGGAAACCTCCATTTTACAAAGGAAACTATGGCAAAATTTTTATAAAATTTAAACACTTAGAAAAATATGTTTTTTAACAAGCTCTTACAAGTAATCTTGATTAATGGTTTTAACTATAAAAATTCCCATAATTTTTGGTATAAAAATTACAAGTAATGGAGGTTGGTTTTCAAAAATAAAAATGACTAAATATATATTTAGGAAAATATATATTTAGAGATCACACAAATTATGTGCTATGTGTATGTTATTTGTAGTAGTTATACTAAATGTAGGAACTTGAAATAATATACCACACAAATACCAAAAATTGTAATTTAAAAATTACAAGAATTACAAGAATACAAAAATATATATCTTGGACACAAATAATGGACTTTGGACAAATGGACTTATTGGACAAATTATATAAATATTCCGGAATTTACTTTGTAATATAACAAAGCTTGGTAAACGGTATTTTCAAAACCGAACAAATGACAAAGTATGTATTTTTACAAGTATTATGAAAAATATACTTGTAACGCCCCGCGTTTTCATACTTCCTAAATTTAGAAACCATCGTTTGTAAAACTATTTTTGGAAACTTCGTAGTCTTGAAATCGTTCTTTCATTAAAAGCGATGTAAAATCTAATACTTGGATCATAAATAAAATTCGTATTTCTTTTCACATTCTACATATTCATACATACTCATACATACTCATACGTCAGATTCATTGTACATCGAATCCTTATTCGTAATTCATACGCATACGGTACTTATTTGTGATACGTGTCCATGCTTGTCCTTAAATTGTTGACACTTAAAAACCCCTAATAATATGCGTATTTACACAACGATTAATCATCTAATATGTGACATATACTTGTCACTTACAAACATATTACATACTTATACATCACATTTTTTACCTAGTTAAATCATGTTTTATTTCATATTATACCTTGTTACAAGTTAGGGGAAACATTGTTGCATATTATTACACAACTTAATTAACAAAATTACTCATTATAATGTAAAAAAATAAATAAAGAAATATGGCAGCCCAAATCAACAAAAATTCAGCCCCATATGATTGAGTTTTGTGGGCTTGTTTAATGGGTTAACCCCTTCTAAACACTTCCAAAGCCCAACCCATTGAAACCCTAATCATTCCCTATAAATACCAACTTATGTCCAGCCTCTCTACCATTTTTACAACCCTTAAACACTTCAAAAACATCTCAAAACCGTAGCTGAGTTTCCATGTTCGGCCAGATTCAGCAAGCTTCACGAAAATGGGCATAACTTCTTCATTTCTTATCCGTTTTGGTCCATTCTTTTTCCTATGTGCTTGGATTTTCCTTACCTTCGATTCCATGGGTTTTTCACAGTAAATAAGTCCCTGGAACTCCGGAAAAAAGGCTCCAAAGTCCACTGATTTTTTTGTGCTTTCATGAAATCTTTGTTAAACTTAACCAAACTTGAGTTTTCTCATCTCAAACCTATGTCCTAATGCTTATAACCTCATCTATGGTTAGTTAAGCTTAAAAACAAGGTTGAGACATGTTAAATCAGAGGTTAAAACCTCAAATACTTTCTGTTTTGTTAGGGTATTTCACCCACAAGTCATGTTCAAGCTTAGTTCTTGATGAATGAGTGATTATGGAACAACTCGGGTTGTCCTACCTACAATCCTCACATGATTTGATGATTTCTCATAGATTAGATTATTTATATTTTTGTACTAATCCTAGTTCGTGACCCTCCTTGGTTGTTTTTACATCAAGTGAAGTGGTGAACATTCAAGGGGTTCCTAAACGGAAGCTAGTTCTTCCTACCCCATACATGACATCTATGATAACTCGAGGTGCCTAAATGAAGATCCTAATCTTCTACCTCCTACTTGGATTATTGGACTAAATAATATGTAACCTAGATATATATATACACTCATTCGAACCTTTGATGTTGAACTTGCGTTTATATGTTAAAGTAGTAGAACATCATCTAAAACCAAAACCTTGTTGTGATTCTTATGGGTGTTCAACTCATGAAAACATTATCATAACCCTTGTGGTTACCAAGTGTCATACAAGTGTTAGGTATTGAAGATGATTATTTTCACATGTTATTCTCATATCTTATTTTTATGTTGTTTTAAACACCGAATCTCGACTCTAAGCATACTTGAACTTTAACCCTTACACATTCAATCTTTTAACCACATCAACTCGTCAATAATTGGATAATTGGAAAGCATATGCAAACTTTGTGAGTATACTCGTATTTTCCCCTCTTTACTTTTACCACTTTTGGGGTGTAACATGTTTATCTATCAACAACTTACACATGAACTTTTTGCTTAAACACATGAACATTCTTATTAACATGCTGGTATACGTGATGGCTTGATACTTTAAACTTGGATGAATCTTATGTGTTGAACTTATCATTAACTTGTACGAGCCAAACCGTGACATATGTAGCGCTATAGGATTAACGACCCGCCGCCCGTAACTTGTGGTTATGTCATGAGCATATTGCGTTTTCTTGGTTTGATATGTTAGACACATACCATGTTTTTATGTTTATCTTGAATCACATGCTTGCTATGAGGAATTGTTCAAAACTTATCTTTTGCTATGTACGTACCAAACTTGTATACTCGCCTTTGCTTTTGCATTGAACTTTATTTTAAACATGTTACAGGTTGAGGATGATGATGCTATGAAATGAAGTAGCGTTGATGCCTAGATACACATATAGACGTTTAGGTCAAATACATTGTATAAATGTCATATTTGTTGTCGTATTGTTTTTCTTGTATTTAACATGTTGTATTTCAACTTTCATGTATTGTAACATTTATTTATGAAAGAAATCAATTTATCTTTAATTCTATTGTCATAATTAGCGTTATGATGTCTCGAGCAATCTTCACACTTCGTCTCATCCCGATGTTTCCGCCATTGGTTGGGGTGTGACAATACTATATTTTGTCAAACTTGAAAGTATATTATTTTTGAGTGTATGAAAATATTTATGTTCATAAACAACTTAAAAATAAATTATTTTTAAAATACATGTGAATACTTATGTTTACCAAGCCAAGGATAAATATTTCTATAAACATATCTTAAAATGTATATTTTAAGAACACAAGGTTTATAATTATAAGTCATGCAAGAATAATATTCCGGAAAATTTAATATATATTAAGTATGGAATACTTAATAAATATAAGAAAATACGTATTCCTATACGTACAAATACATGTCAACATTTACTACCAACACTTGGTAAAAATGTCCTCATACAAGTATTATACATAAATATGAGAATACAGAGAGAAATAATCAATATACATAATACAAGTATACATATACTTGGGAATACCTACAAATGTATAATACTCAATAAACGGTATTTTGGTTACGAAAACTACAGACACACGTATATGGAAACAATATATCACAACGAGTCAAAAATATATTATTTTTAACAAAACCCTTAAATAATATGCATGCAATGCATGCAAATAATATAAGTTAAAATATAATATTTTAGCTAATACATTAAACTTGGAATTATATATAATTGTGAAAATTATATATATACATCATACACCGAAAGTGTAACTCAAAGTAAACACAATTCCAAAACAAGTCCTAATAAATAATTAAGATTAAGAGTCGTTACACGACCAAGGTGTCTAATAAAACCTAGCACATTTGTAGGTAGTGACACGACCCGAGGACATCGACTTTGAGTACACCCGGTTACGGACGCAAACTTGTGAGTTCATGTCCCCCTTTTCTCTTAATTGTTTTCGGATTTATAACTCTCGGGGGTGAAATACATGTTTCGATGGTATGGTTTAGCTAGGGAATGAACTGTTAGATCATGTGGAGGAGTAGTATCTCTCTTAAGTGCCATTAATCTTGTTTAAGACCGAGGGGCAAAGGTGGTAGATCTATCGGGTGTAGCGAGCCCCACTCTTGGGTCCTTGTGTGGCCCATGTAGTGCTTTTGTTGTTCCAGCCTGATGGACCGGAGGAAATTTGCTAGGTTTGAGTGCTTCTTACGTCGCCACCCATATTAATGTCCTTGCAAAATATTAATGATCTGTTCATAGACGCTTTACATATCTGTTGTTAAAAGAATCTCTCAAATGTTTACAAGTTTATTTGGAGCTCACACAAAACTCATGAACTCGCTCAACTTTTGTTGATTGTTTTCAAAGTTACATGTATTTCAGGAAACTAGATGGATCTTTGGTGCTGGCGTTGTTTTCAAGCTGTGAATTTCAAGTCTAGACGTCATCCACTTTTGGAGGGTTTGATTCGTATATCTCATCCTTGATGGGATATAGGATGCAAAGACTCGTGAAACTAGTCTTTTAATAAACAAGTCCTTCTATGGAACTTTAAATCTTTTGATGGTTTGTAACTTAAACTTAATACTTGTGTTGGATGAAACTTAAACAACTTATGTTTTGCAATGTTTTAAACTTATGAATGGGTGAACATCGATTATTTTATTCATGTAGTTGTTTATCATAATCGAATGCAATAAAAACTGATCAAGTCATACGCATACGCTTTCGCAAAAGTCAGGATGTGACATTGTTCACACGACACGAAAAAACAGTTTTTAGTTCTAGTAGTATATTCTTGGAGTAATACACAAAAACAATTAAAATAATACAAATTAGGTCACTAGGTATTAGTCATATTCGTAAATGAACATAAAAAAGTCAACCCAAAACACAACACAAATTTAAGCAGACTTGACCCGATCCGACCCGACACGACACGACTCGACGTGGCACGACACTACACAAATAAGGGACCAAATGTAGAATTAATAGTTAGTTGAGGGATGACATATATACAATTGAATCTATCTGTCTCTCTCGATCTCAATTACTTACTTTTTTAGTTTTTATTATTTCATTCATCTCTCTCTCTCTCTCTCTCTCTCTTCTCTCATGACCTAGCCTCCGCCAATCGCCACCGTCATCGTCCTTCAACCACCGTCATCAACCGATCCGTAATCCACATCATCGGACGATACTCTCCGTCATCCTCATAGATTCACCACCATTACATTACAACTTACCTTCGTCAACACGTTACTCAATCTAGGGTTTTAGACGAAGCAAAAGTAACTAAAGTTAGGGTTTTCTATCCCTCCGAATTCGTTGTGTGTGTGTGTGTAATCCATCACATAATCCACATCAATTTTGCCAGAAATTGATATCGAAATCGAAATTGTTGTATTTGTTTTGTAAACATGCGAGGGTTGCAGAAATCAAAGAGAGTTTCTTGGGCCTCAGATTTAAATCTGTGTCAGGTATATATAATATAACCGTTAAAAAATGTGATTTGAGTTAATTTTAGTTGTTGATTATGTACATAAAGTGAGAAGTTGGGGGATTTGTTGGACTGTTAGTTGATTCTGCAATTGATTATTGAGCTGCATTATGACTGCTAAAACTTAAATATTGATATAAGTAATAAAAAGGTTTTCTAGTGAAATGATAATACTGTCACCTGTGTTCAAAACATATAATACTGAAATGATAATGTTATTAATGGGATTTGAGGGTGAAAGGTGGTTCTTTTAATGATATGCTTTATGTTGAATTTGCGTCAAACTTTGTATGGATTCACAGGAAAATATGAATGTGGCTGTTTAAATGAGATTTGAGGATGAAATGGTTTGTGAATTGAAATACTTGCATAGATGAATTTTTTTACTGCTGAATGTGCATCCTGTGTTAAAAGGTTATGATGCTGAAATGATGATGTTGGTGTTGAATTTGCATCAGAATTTGTATGGGTTGATACTGAAATTTGAATGTGCTTCTTTTGATGATGATGCTTTGTGGTATTATATTTGTTGGATAATAAGTTTACTTTGTAGACTGTATGTTCAAAGTGCCAAACGAGGTGGAGGTATGTTAATGTAAGCGGTAAAAAATGGTTCAGTTATGCATGCGGTTGTGATTTTGGTCGATCTCTATCATCGGTAGTTGTTGGTTTTATGCCTAAGTGAGAAGATCCTGCAATCTATTATAGAGCTGCATTTTTACTCTTTAACATAAATTAATGATTAAAAGTTTAAAAGTTTTTTTTTTGATGAAATAACTGTCACTTGTGTAAAAAAAAGTTATAATGCTGAAATGATAATGTTGGTGTCTGATATGGGCTGACACTGAAATTTGAATGTGGTTCTTTTATTGGGATGTGAGGATGAAGTGGTTTCTGAATTGGAATACTTGCATCATCTGTGGATGAATTTGTTTACTGCTGAAATGTGCATGCTCTTCTTTGTGGTATTGAAGATGCTTTGTGAATTGTGGCTTAACATTTTGTTGGATGATGATTTATCACTTTGTAAGTTGTATTTTCATAGTGATATTAGAGGTGAAGGAGGGTGCCCTTCCTTGAAATCTATATATCATGCCTGTTTTACATGACCTTTGGTGAGTTAATGAAGGCGGTTTTACATGTTTACTCATTATAACTTGGTGAATTGATGGTATTTCTTGAAATATATGTGAGATAACTATATTAATAATGGTTTCTTATGAATTTAGTTTGTATTAAGTAAAGGTGGATCATTGGTTTTGTATTGATTGGAGATGCCATAAGAAACCTAGGAAATATTATGTTAACCTTTTTTTTATGGGTAGAAGAAAACATAAATGATTCTTTTTTAATTTATACCTGATGTTGCTAGATATTTGAGGAAGTAGTTAAAATTTCATCTTTAGATGTTTGTGAGAAGTAACTTAACAGTTAACAGTAACTTTTGATTTTGTATTGCTTGGAGATTTCATAAGAAACCTAGGAAACTATGCTCTCAAAGGCAATAGGTGCACTCAAGGCGGTTAGGCCTCGCCCGGAGCTGAGGCGAAAGGTGCAAAAAAAGTGCTACTCTGAATAAAAAAGCGCACATAGAGGAAAAAAAGACTATAATATATTTTATGCATTGAATATTATACTATATTACAAATATATAATAAAGAAAGCGTTATAATTATTAATTAAAATCATTGTTAGGATCAAAAGTACTTAAGAGTAAAACACAATACCAAAAGTTCAAAAGTAGAAGTAGAAACTTGAATGTTGTGATTTTGAAGAAAGAAACAGTGAATGGAAGAACACAGAAAGACAGTATGCGGTTGAGAAGAAACAAATAAAAAAACTAACCTTGAATCGCATGGCTCATGAGTCTAAGTATGAAGAAGAAAGGAATCGTGCATTACTATATAGAGATCGTGGAGTTAATGAGGTGGTGATAATATTAAAGTAAAACCGATCCATGTGTTATTCATAAGATAAAAAAAAATCAAATAAAATAAAATACAAAGATAAGATGGCGCTTTATTAGATAAAGCCCATCTATTTGAACCGTCTGCACCCGAAACAAAGTGATCACCTGGGTGGTAGAATGCATAATTTATACCTGATGTTGCTGAATATTTGAGGAAGCAGTTCAAATTTCATCTTTAGAGAAGTTTTGTTGCAGCTAGTAGTATGAAACTCATTTTATTCGACCCCAGACCCCTAGATAATTAGTGACTCAAAGTCACAATATAAGATAATCAGTCTGAAAACACAAATGTCGAGGGCGAAGGATTTAAATCTGAATGTTGCTTAAGTTTAGCAAGATCTTTTGAAACTCGATGTGATTAGCGTATGTGTAAATATTTAGCATTTTGGGTGGTGCAATGACTGAATTTCTTTTATATGTGTTCTTTTTGTCAGAATAGGCGATGAGGGCAAAACCCTTAATTGGCTAACACTAATGTTTAATAATAGGTAAAGCTGTTCTTATCCGATGAATCTCCTTCTCAAGTAGGTTTGGGCGGTCAAGATCATCTCCAAGCAAAGGACTCGTGGTCATGGCATTCGGGTGGAGCAAGTTCCGATGACAATTTGCCACCTGGCTTTGAAGGCATTCAGCCTGCAAACTTATTGCAGAACAAATTGTCTCAAATACCTGTCATCCAGTGGAAATGTCCTTCTAGAGTAAGTTATTTTGTTCATGCCTTTAAGTTCTTAATATTATGATTGTCGATGTTCTATGACTCACAACCTATGTAGTCAAAACAATAAGAAAATTTTAAAAAAGTGATTTATTAGGTTATAATGTTATATCGTAATGCAAGTAATTTAGATATAAGCTTAAGTTTTGTGTTGGTTGCGACCATTTATTTTTTAATCCAAAACGATTTTGTCTGAAGTGTTCATATTGGTAGGCCTATAAACGAACCGAATGAACACAAACATATCACATTTTTTGGTTCATGTTCGTTCGTTAAGAAAATGAGCATGTTCGTGTTCGTTTATGTTTCTTCGTTCAAAGCCTAAGCGAACATAAACAAACAAACTTATATGAACATAATTTTAATAAACATAACGAACACGGATGAACATAATTAACTGAATACAAACATAAAAGTAGTTTTTTTTATGTCAGTTAGTGATTAATTACAATAAGTTCATTTCAAAAGCTCATTTTTTATCCCTAGGAAGCCCAAGTACTTTTATATAACTAGTTAGAAATCCCGTGTAATGTTTATATGTATATAAATATGAATGAACGAACGTAAATAAACGGACGTTTGCGAACATAAATGAACGAACAAAATGTGTGTTCATGTTCATTCGTTTAATCAAATGAACAAAAAAATTGTTCATGTTCGTTCGTTTATTTAAATAGACGAACTAACATAAACGACCTTCCCTCCTGACAATTCATGAACGTTCGGTTCGTTTACAGACCTACATGTTTGAGATGACTTTCTTTACGAGTGCATTCGAAAGCTGTGAAAGTTTGCAATAACTTATGCAGTTATATTTTGCATTTTCACCTGTCATATTGTATGTAATTGTTCTGCCACTAAATCTTTTGAGGTTTTCTGGCAGTAAGGTAGTAAAAGATACTGATCAAGAAGCTCTGTTTTTCTAACAGAACTTATATTTAACTTCTGCATTTATGTCTTTTGGAGAAAACCATACGATGTAGTAGTGATTAGTACTTGTTATTAATGAAAACCAAATGTTTAGTACATGTTTAACTCACTGTATGACATGGTGTCGATAAAGTATGATTGTTTATTAAATAATCTGAATGATAGAATAATAATCTAACCAAAACAATGTTAAATGCAAAAGAATGTCTTAAGTTGAATAATTACATCAAAAAACCACTTATATCATAATATGTACACATAGTCACAGATTCACTTGATTTTAATAAGCATGTGGCACTCTGATGCGTTTTGATCCTAAAAGCCAATGTGTGAGGCGAGCGTATTACCTACCTATGTGTCGTGTTTGTTATTAAAAAATACTAAAAGTTTATTTATAGATAATAATAATAGAGTATAAAATGCCATTTCGTCCCTAAGGTTTGGCAAGTTTTGCGATTTTCATCCAAAGGTTTGTTTTTTCGCATCCAGATCCAAAAGGTTTGAAATCTTGCCATTTTCATCCGGCTTGTGAACTTCATCCATTTTTCTCCGTTAAGGCAGGGGTATTTTTGTCTTTTTTGTTAACTTAAAAGGCATTTAGGTCTTTTTCACTTTATGTACAGGCATTTAGCATAATGTACAAGTATTAAAAAAGACGAAAATACCCCTGCCTTAATGTAGAAAAATGGATGGAGTTAACGAGCCAGATGAAAATGGCAAGATGTTAAATCTTTGGAAAAAAACAAACCTTTGGATGAAAGTTGCAAAACTGGCAAAACATCAGGGATGGAAATGACATTTTACTCTCGATAATATTTTAAATTGTGAACTTTTAACACTAAATAAGATATTTTCATCATCAATGGTAAGATTTGTTCAGGCGATGGTTTAATATGTTTGAAATACCCAAACCCATTGCTTAATTAATGGTCATATTTGTTTGACTGATGGTCAGATTTGAGAAACTCAGCCATTGCAATCGATGTTCCAATTGGTCAAATACTAGTCAATCCACATAACGCATCAGATTGCTTCAGACTGCATAACATGCACATCATGGAACCGCATTGCTGATGCGATCTCATCACTGCGTCATGCGCATGCCCAAACCAAGCTTATACATCACTATCTACTGAAATTCAACATAATAGTTTGTGTACAATTTTTAATTTGTATTAAATTTCACAGTTCATTTTGGATCCCACGTGGCAAGTGGCGGCCGGAGAAGAAAGCAAAGAAGCACAGGTCGAAAGTCAACGGGAGATGAGAATGCTGGAAGCAATATATCCACGACCATCGGCTGTTCCGCCGAAGTTGGTTTTTATATTTATCTAAATTTATTTAAACTTTTTCCCATTCTGTATATATTGATATAAAGTTGACTATTGTTTTTGCAGCCCTGCACCAGCAATGGGGGCAGATGAATCGTATTACAATGAGCAGCATACTCCCGTGATCCCCGTCACTCCCATTGAAGATGAAGACATGGCACCTGACACGTCATCATCATCTACAACACCTCTTTCAACAACCAATGGGATGCCGCCACCTGGGATGGTCCCTGGTGTTGAACCGGATGTAATAACCGCCGCCTATTCCGCTCTAAACGCAGCAATGTCGAACACCACTCAAGGAAACCTAATCGACCCAAACCTGCTCATTAAAATTCTCAGCGACCCGGGGTTAATCGAGAAACTAGTCTCGACTCATGGCCCGTCCACATCTAGTCAACAAATTTCTCAACCGCCACCAGTGCCCAACACATTGCCTCCAGCTGTATCTTTACCTGACCCACCGATACCCGTTCACACCCGACCAACCCACCTCCCGTTTTCAACACCGTCTTCTAGCGGCACCCATTATGCACCACCAAACAGGGTGGGACCCGTTCCTGTTCATGTACCGGTTCCTGTTTCTGTTCCGAATCTGCAAACGCCTCTACCACCACTGCCAGAGGTAAATCCAAATCTGCCAGCTAAGAAGGATATAAACTATTACAAGAGTCTGATTCAGCAGCATGGGGGAGATAAACCAGAAGCGGTGAATAATAACAATAATAATAGTAGTAACCAGAAAACACGCGATATGAAACCGAAGAGCAATAAGCCGTGTATTTATTTTAATAGCTCAAGGGGATGTCGACACGGTGCAAACTGTGTCTTTCAGCACGATTCTTCTTCTTCTTCTTCTTCATCACAACGAATTAATAATAGCTTGCAAGAAGCACAAAGTGCAAAAAGAATGAAAATGGATAGGGAAATAACGGGTACATAAGGTACATAAATCATCCATTTTTGAGTTGAGTTGGTGTAAAAGGGTGCATTTTTATGCAAAATCCGAGTTGTGTGCTCAACCACGTCCTGGCAGTCATATTGTCATTCCTTTTTTGTTTTTCTATAATTTAAAATTTTGCTTGATACATATGTTGGTTTTATGCTTGATGATGGCCTTTTGGGGTCAACACTTTTGATTTTCTTGTTCGTGTTTTGGTTGGTGTTGACCGACCTGTCTTTTAATGGCAATGGTACAATTGTTGTTACTTTTTATTTACCAAGCAGAGGGGTTGAGAGTTTTCTTGTGGAAATTTTACATAACTTGGTTATGGACAACACTTTGGTTATCGTGGTTAGGGGATATTAGAACAAGCAATACATTAGTGATACTATAAGGACTTAGGTAGCGTTTGGTATGAAGGAATCGAAGGTGGAATGGAATGGATCATTCTGATGGAATGAAAAGAAACATGTTTGGTTATCATGTGGTAATGGAATGGAGCATTCTAAAGGAATGTAACTCCTTCCAAATATAACAATTTCCATTCCTTGGTATGAGAGTTTTTTTTTTCATTTCTTCAAAGAATGAAAAGAAATATATTATTATTATTATTATTATTATTATTATTATTATTATTATTATTATTATTATATCTATATCTATATTTATATCTATATTTATATTTATTTTATTATTATTAGTATTCATACTAATATTAAAATATAGAGTAAAATGCACGGATAGTCCCTGTGGTTTTGCAAAGTTTCAGCTATAGTCCCCAGATTTTGGAAATTACACTCATAGTCCCTGTGGTTTGACAGTTTGTTACGCGGATAGTCCCTGGTAGAGGTGTTCAAAATAACCGGTTAATTAACCGTAACCGGTTATTAACCGAAACCGTAACCGGTTAATAACCGATTTAGGAATAACCGGTTAGTGGTTATTTTTAACCGTAAGTTAGTAACCGGTTACAAGTTTTTAGTATAATAACCGGTTATTAACCGGTTTTTTTAAACCGGTTTTTTAACCGATAGACCGGTTAACCGAAAAAATAACCGAAAAATTCAAAAAAAAGGCAAAAAAAACCGGTTTTTAACCGAAAATAACCGGTTAATTAACCGGACCGGTTAAAGTAATTAACCGGACCAGTTAATAAAATAACCGGTTAAAGTAATAACCGGTTAAAGCATTAACCGGTTAAAGTCAAAAAGTCAAATTAACCGGTATAACCGGTTAACCGGTCCGGTTATTAAAATTAACCGGTTTGTGCACCTCTAGTCCCTGGAGTGGATGGGGGTTAGTTTTCTCAGTTAAGTTGGTGTGAAATGACTAAAATACCCTTAATATAAAATAAAATAAAATAAACAAATCAAGTATTAAATATATAAAACATATATGTATATACACACACTTTTAGATCTGAAACTCATCCTTATCATGTTTATTTTCAGATCTGAAACAATTGACTCATTTATGAATTCTTTTCAAATCTGATCTTGTTCGAAATCAATAGAAAATTTCAAAACTTTACCGATTCAAATCGAAACTTGTCAAAACAAACTGAATATCAATGAAACGTGTCTAACATTCACAAACAATACATTGAAACAATTGGAAACTTGATCAAATCAGTCTGAAACAGATCAAAATGTTCAAAACTCTATTCGAAACAAACTGAAAATCTACCAAAACTGATCCGATCTCACCGAAAAAACAATCAATTCAGTACGTAATCGATCGAAACTTGTCCGATTCGCAACACGATTACACGCAGAGCCACTCACCATAGCCACTCACCTCCATCAACCCTTGTCCGATTCAACCCTTAACCTGTTAATCGACTGAATTTACCTTTTATGTTAACATTAGCACCCATCATCACCTTCCTGTTCACCAATACTGGAAACCCTATGAACAAATCAGATCCATCCATCGCTGCTGCAGATAGATCCGACCACTGCTACAGTTACCACCGTCTCCAACCATCTTCTAGGGCCTTTTATGCGTCTCTCTCTCTCTCTGATTGATCTGTCTCTCTCTCTCCTGATTGATTTGTCTCCCTCTCTTGTCGTTTCTCTCTTTAAATGTGGATGACGGTGAGTTCTGAAATGGAGGAGGGAATTAAGGTGGTAGAGATGTTGATGGTGGTGGAGTGGCAGGTGGTGACGGCTGGTGTAAGTGGTGGCGGCAGATGATGGTGACTGGTGAGTGAGTGTTTGTGTGTGCGTGAGATGAAAGAGATACAAGGGTTTAAAGGGTTAATGTTTTAATTTAATCCTAAGGGTATTTTAGTCATTTTACACCAACTTAACTGAGAAAACTAACCCCCCATCCACTCCAGGGACTATCCGCGTAACAAACTGTCAAACCACATGGACTATGAGTGTAATTTCCAAAATCTGGGGACTATAGCTGAAACTTTGCAAAACCACAGGGACTATCCATGCATTTTACTCTAAAATATATCAAAAAAATTATTATTAATTTTTTCCATTAATATATTATTATCATTGAGGCAATTATATTTTTGTCGTTTTTAATACAATTGTGTTTCGTTACTTCGTTTTTTTGTTTATTAAATTGTATAAAGTAATGATTTATTCTATTCACATATGAGTAACCAAACATCACAATGGAATTGAATGATCAATTTCATTCCGTTGTCCATTCCATTACCTATTACCTGGTTCATTCCATTCTCTCATCCATTCCAATACCCCATACCAAACAGACCCTTAAGGTTGTAATTGTGTCCTCTATAATCTTCTATGTAAAAGCGCCACATGGCGGCCGGCTGTCGTCGGCGCTTTGCCGCTGCCAATTCCCACCACAGGTAGCCACCGCTCCTTCCCATGTCTAGGGTTAGCGGAAACAAACGCCTCTTATGATCCTAGACAACGTCGCCACCACTATACAATAGGGGATTCTATGTTCATGTTTTAGAGAGCCTATTTGGTATATAAACCTCACATTGGTTGTCCATACGACTAATATGGGACAAGTCCTATACCTTGTAATAGTCTTAGTCCGTAACATTAATTGTGTTGAAGTAAGAGATAAAATCCAAATAATTAGTCTTAATTTTTTTTTATTTTTTTTACATGTGGATATCCTAAAAAAATTCCCTCAATATTCTCTTTCTTTTTTTTGAACAGCCAACAAACTCAATCCTGAGCACTCTCGGGGCACCCACTAGACAAACGGAGTACTCTGAGAGTAACCCGAGTCCACCACCAATTCCATGGAAAACCCGGTAACCCGCCCGTAGGCACGACGGTGAAATTACCGGTAAAACCCGTTTGGCTCAAGGATCCAACCCAGGTTTCCCTGGGTCTCCTATCATTGCCCACCAGTGCCTCACTCTGCACCAGGTGAGAGTCGAACCTGCATCTCTCAAGAGAAATGCAAGTCTTCCACCACTTGATCTAGCGATCATTGACCCTCAATATTCTCTTTCAAAGAGGGGAAATGTGACACATAGGTTCTTATTTATGGTAGTATTGATAGAGTCGAAGGAGATTTTGGTTGATTTTATTGAATTTAGAAGCTTGAAAGTTATTTATTGGACTTTTATTACTTTTGTTGCTAGAGGAACAAGAATAGGGTTTATTAAGAGTTAATTACGTTTTATGTTCCTATGGTTTGTTGAAAATATCTATTACAGTCCATTAGTTTAAAAATTGCTAAAACAGTCTCTCTACTTTCACTTTTGTAACATTTACAGTCCACTCTCATTAACGCCATCAAGTTATTCTGTTAGTTTATTTGAAATGACCATAATGACCTGCTATTAAAATTAAAATAAATAAAGAGTTAGTTATGTTTTTGTCCTTGTAGTTTGTTAAAAATAACTATTACAGCCCATTAGTTTAAAAATTGCTAAAACAATACTAATATCATTCACTTTACTTTTCACTCTCCCGTTTCTTCGAATCCTGCCAGAACATCACCTGCTCCGGCTCCACAACTTTGTTCCGACGACTCAGTTTCACCACCGTTCTCTCCCGTCGTATCACTGTCAACCGGATCTCCTCCGTCACCTCCACCGGCGTAAGATTTGTCTCCGTCAACTGGTTACACCAGAATCAAAATCGTCGACCACCTAAAGTCCCCCTATCACAATCGAAATTGCCGGCCACCTAATATTCCCCATCACAATCAACGTCAGTGGGAAAACTTGAGGCCTACCCGAAAAAATTGAGAGGAAGAGATGAAGTCTGGGTGGTGTAGTGGTTAGAATTGGTAGAATTTACCGGTAGAAAAGGAGTTGGCCGATGATATATTTGAAGAGAATGGGGTGGGTTATACGTAGTTTGATGACGGTAGTGGGTAGATCGGGTGGTCATCGTTCAGGTATGTGTGTAGTGGTGGGAGCTGTTGAAGATAGATGAAGTGGAGAGGGTGTGGAGTTGGAGGTGATGTTCCAGCTGGATCTGAAGAAACAGAGAGAGAGAGAGAGAGAGAGAGAGAAGAGTAGAGTGAACGGTAGTCATATAGATGAAATTGTTTTTTTTTTCTAGAACGACGACTTTCTTGTATTAGGCTACCGCACTCTCCAAATTGGAGAGCCCCGTTGGCCCCCTCCGGCCAGACTATGTTGTCTTACCCAATCTCACGCTGGCTTAAGAGTTTGGCTTGGGCGTTCGCCCGGGAAACCATACCGCCGGCTGCCACTTGACAGTCGTTGTGCCACCACAAGAGCAAAACTCTCTGGCATAACACACGGTGGGACGAAAACCCGGGTCAGCTCAGGATAGAGCCTGACACCTCTGCAAGGAGGCTATGCTTTATCAATCATTGCCTAATCCACCAAAGTGACACAAGTGAGGATTGAACTTGGGTCTCCATTGGAGAACCCAAGTCTCACTACCACTAGGCCACAAATGACGGATGATAGATGAAACTGTTAACCGTCATTATTGGTGAGTTGAAGGTGGAAGTCGTGAAAACATGTACTGTTTTAGGATTTTTTTAACCTAATGGACTCTAATGGTTATTTTCAACAAACCATATGGACGAAAAACGAAACTATCTCTTTATCTATTTTAATTTTAATAACTGGGACATTATGATCATTTTAAATAAACTAACAGAATACTTGATAACGTTATTGAGGGTGGACTATAATTGTTACAAAAGTGAAATTACATAGACTGTTTAACAATTTTTAAACCAATGGACATAAATGGATATTTTCAACAAACCTTAGGGGCAAAAAAACATAATTAACTCGTTTATTAATTATTATTTAACTTTAAATATTATAAATTAGCAAATGTTTTATGCAGTTGCTAATTGTACACGGTGCTTTAATGGTTTTTTTTTCACAGTGTTGGTATTTTATGCTTCACAATTTGAACCTTTAACACCACCTTAAAAAACTAGGAAAATTGGTTTTTAATAAACTAACATTTGTCCCATTGGTAAATAATAATATTACTTACGTAATTGGTATACAATAATCCTACCTATCAACATGTTGGTACTCAATAAACTTCCGTTAATTTTTTTAACTGAAGTTAGTTTTTAAGTTTTATTTATTACACAAACAGTCCCTGTAGTTGTAATTTACTAGTTTTAACTATTTTAAAACTAGTAAATTACAGTCCCTTGAGGTTTTTTTTGTTTTATAAAATAGTTAAAACTAGTAAATTACAACTACAGGGACTTTTGTGTAATAAATAAAACTTAAAAATTAACTTCAGTTAAAAAAAATTAACGGAAGTTCATTGAGTACCAACATGTTGATAGGTAGGATTATTGTATACCAATTACGTAGGTAAGATTATTATTAACCAACGGGACAAAGGTTGGTTTATTAAAAACCAATTTTCCTAAAAACTATGGGTTTGTTGATTGACACGTACCTACCTACTTTTATTTTTGCTGGACACGTTGATTTTGAAGGTTTTAAAAAGCTTTTGCTTTGCAGATACAGATACCCCCTCATGTCATCTTCAACCCATCTCTCTCTCTCCCCCTCTCCCTCTAAACAAGGATTTTATGTGATTTTGGTACCCTTTTTTTCTGGCGATATTACCAGCCGTTCCCATGGCGGCAATGAATGTATGACTGCGTTATTTTTTGTAGAGAGAAAAACAGAAAGAGACCTAGGGGTTTCTAGAGAGAGAAAGAGGTGGTTGTTGCCTCCCGTTGCCGCCGACGACTCCGATCGTCTATGGCGGCAGCGGGTTTGGATGTTGTTTCCGTTTTACTTCTACCTTGAATCCTTTAAAGTTCACATATTGAGATCTGTTGTGGTGATGAAGGTGGCTGGCTACTTGGCATGGCAACTCCGGTTGCAGCTGTGGTCACATCTGAGCCTCTTTATTTTACTCTGATGATGATTGTACATCTGAGTCGGTTGTTTTATTTGTTTTCGTTTTTTTCTCTTTTTCTTTTGTTAGTTTGATGACGGTGATGCCGGTAGTTGTGTTGGCAATTGTGGTTATAGTGATGGTCGGAATCCACTAACAATGTCAACAGATACATGACTATCATTTTTATTAGGCCAAACACCACCACGGGTTTATCCATATTGCTCCTATTTGTTCCATCTTTTATTGACACATGTTGATTTTTCCTTTGAATAATCATTCATTATTTCCGGCCATCATCTCCAATGGTATTATCATCGAAAACTCCTTAAAAACGTAGTGGTCGCTGTTCCTGCGTACTAACCTTTAAAAGGTTGATTCTTCATGATTATGTGTACAAAAACGAAAACAGATTATGTGTTATCAGTGGCGATTGTAAACCCTAAACTACCAAAACTATTCATGAAACAAAAAACACAATAGGTTTCCATCTTAAACAACACAAGGAAGAAAACCTATAAATCTCCACGAGTTGTATAGAATGGAAAATGGGTGAGATTTGTGAAGCACAAGCTCTAGGTTAGTAGAAATATTGAAAAGGGTAAAACAAATGGGAGGAGGGTGAGCTTCGTGGTGTGTGTAAGTGTGAGAGAGTGACGCGTGTGTGTGTTTCAGTAGTCAAAGCATTCAAAGGAAGATGCCATTTTGATGAACATAGATGTACTTGTTAGCCGATAATATCTCCAAGATATTATTGGCATGTATCCTGTAACCATTTTGTATATTCTTCTTTAATTTAGTATTCCCTAATTTTAGCTAGTCAAGATAATTGTAGCCTTTAGTCTAGCTCCTCTTTTGTATTTATACACTGTATCCTCCGTTGAATGAAGTCAAGGAGCATTACTATTTCACATGGTATCACTTTGAAGGTCGGATCTCGATCCCACCATACCCATCCTTGAACCTTCTGTGTTCATCTTGTCTGTCGCACCACCATGGTCGATAAATCCTCCTCCTCCACTACTCCGACCCCTCAAAGCCTCCATCCTGTTTATACAGTAACGAATATCCAACATAAAGTTCGTATTCTTGATGGAACGAAGGTCTCCTATCCGTCTTGGGCTAAACTATTCATGCTCCACGCCACCGGGTACGATGTGGTTCACCATATCGACGGTACGTCGGCCCCGGACAAAGATGATGCTGAATATCCCGCGTGGAAGAAGATCAATGCGGTCGTCTTACAGTGGATTTACGGGACTCTATCGGACGACCTTCTTGTCCGAGTCCTCGAAGATACATCAACAACTTATGAAGCATGGGAATGGGTCAAGAAACTTTTCCTTAACAACAAAGGATCCCGAGCCCATGCCTTCCAACACGAGCTCACGAACCTTACCTTCTCCGCCATGCCAAATTTGGACTCCTACTGCCAACGGATTCGCGAACTTGCGGATCAACTTGCTGCTATGGACTGCCCGCTCACCAACACTCAACGCATCTTGCACCTTGTTCGTGGCCTTCCCCGGGAGTACAACACAACAACGGCTATCCTCAACCAATCTTTACCACCTTGGGAAACCGCTGTGGATCAACTACAAGCCGAAGCACGCCAGATTGCTGCCCGCGAAAACAATTCTTCCAACCCACTTGTTGCCGCTGTTGTCTCCTTCAAACCCACCCGGGACTCGTCACCCTCTTCAACCGAGTCCCACCTTTCAAACAATCGGGACTCACAACCCAACACCCGCCGCAACCACAACAGTCGTGAACAATCATCTAGACAACCGACCCGCTCGGGCATAAGCAACAACCGCAATCCGCCGCCTCAATCTCCACGACCTTACTCACCTCACCCTATGCAGTATGCACCCTATTGGGCCCTCATTCACAGCAACCTTACCCGTATTGGACTCCTCCGCCCTGCCCATATCCATCCCAACCATGGCAGCAACCGTGGAACTACCGACCCACGTCCAAATCTGGCAACCGGAACTCAGGCTATCAACAACACCAATCGGCCCAAGCTCATCTTACTGAAACCAACCCCATGGACCCCACACAATTAGCCGATGCTGTTGAAGCCTTCTCTTTGGAGCAGGGAGACCAAGCCTATGATGATAATTGGCATTTTGACACAGGTGCGTCCGATCACGTGACTTACGAGCACGACAAACTTAACACTTTTTCCACGTATTCACCTATAGCGTCAATATTTGTTGGAAATGGTAATCACATTCCAGTTTTGGGTTCGGGAAATTCAACCATACACACCCCGTCCAAACCCTTGCACCTTAAATCGGTTCTTTATAATCCTAAGTTTATTAAAAAATTAATTTATGTTCGTAAATTCAATGTTGATAATTGGACATCCATTGAGTTTGATCCATTTGGTTTTTCTGTGAAGGATTTCAAGGATGGCACGATCCTGAGCCGTCACAACAGTACCAGTGACCTTTACCAGCTCACCTCCAACACTTCCGCAACCGCTTGCTTTGCATCCTCACAAGACTCTCCGTCTTGGCATGATAGACTTGGGCATCCCGGTCGTCCAGTGATGGAGTTTCTTAATGCAAAGCGTTTTATTTCTTGTAACAAAATAAAGACACCGCTTGTTTGTTAATCGTGTCAATTGTCGAAACATAAACGATTACCTTTTTCGGATTCTACAAATTGTACTTATTTACCTTTTGCTATTTTGCATTGCGACTTGTGGACATCGCCAATTTTAAGTCACGCATGTTATAAGTATTACATGGTCCTAACGGATGACTTCACCCAATACACGTGGGTCTACCCGTTAAAATTTAAATCCGAAACATTTACAAAATTCACCCAATTTCATCGTTTTGTTAAGACACAATTTAACTTACACATTAAATCTTTTCAATGTGACATGGGGGGAGAGTTTGTAAACACAAGTTTTAAAAATTTTGCAAACCAAAATGGCATCGAGTTTCGCTTTTCGTGTCCACACACCTCCCAACAAAACGGGAAATCAGAGCGAATGATTCGACGTTTAAATGAAATCATGTTCGCGCTCTCACCCACGCCAAAATTCCCTCGTCTTTTTGGGTCGAGGCCTTACTCACCGCTTCCTACCTACACAATATCCTTCCCACCAAACTTCACCAAAACTTAACACCCATGACACTTCTCTACCTTAGACAACCGACCTATAATCAGTTATGAGTGTTCGGTTGCCTATGTTACCCCAACCTTTCCTCCACCCGTCCACATAAACTCGCCCTTCGTTCCGCTCCGTGTGTGTTTCTAGGCTACCCGGTAAATTACCGCGGCTACCGGTGCTTAGACCTTTCGTTGGGTAAGACCATTTTTTCTAGACATGTCACTTTTGACGAGTCTATTTTTCCTCTAGCCAACCCGTCAAAACCGACCCCTACACACTCCTTTCTTGACCCTTCACCCTTATTGTTCACACAACCATCCCCTCCCACTTTCACACAACCGGCCCAATCGAATGACCCAACATCCGCTTGCCCATCACCTCACCCATCCACCCCCTGGCCCAACAGACCTCTCAGCCCACCACCCTACCTCCTCAATCACCTCCATCTAATAACACTGGTCCCACCTTCCCTAGTCTGCCAACCCATTCTCATGACCCCACCTCAGCTTCCTCCACCAATACCCCACCTTCAAACCCTCTGTCCACAAATCCACTACCCACCACAACCAATCCAGTGACTAATACCCACACCACATCTCAACCAATCCCTTCCTCAACTCATCCCATGCAAACCCGTTCCCAATTCGGGATATCAAAACCACGTCAACCATTCAACCTTAACACCACCACAACCCCGCCTATTTCTCCATTACCAAAATCTCACCTCACAGCCCTTACCGACCCGAACTGGAAAGATATTATGAAAAATGAATATGAAGCACTATTGGCAAATAATACGTGGGAACTTGTTCCCCGACCTGTCGATGCTAACGTGATCCGATGTATGTGGCTTTTTAAGCATAAATTTCATGCAGATGGTACTTTGGAAAGACATAAGGCGAGGCTCGTTGTTAACGGTAAAAGTCAAACCGTGGGCATCGATTGTGATGAGACGTTTAGTCCCGTCGTCAAACCGACCACAATTTGCATAGTTTTAAGCTTAGCTATCTTAAGAAAATGGCCAATACATCAACTTGATGTTAAAAATGCATTTCTACATGGTCACTTAAAGGAGACGGTTTACATGTTCCAACCACCGGGTTTTACGTCACCTACGCACCCAAAACATGTATGTAAACTTAAACGCTCCTTATACGGTCTCAAACAAGCCCCTCGGGCATGGTACCAACGGTTCGCGGGTTACATTACTCGTTGCGGGTTCAAAAGTAGCGTTTGTGATACATCCTTATTCATTTTTAAAAAGGGAGACCAGATGGCATACTTGTTCCTATACGTGGACGACATTATCCTTACCGCCTCAAGCACGACATTGTTGAAAAGCATCATCAAATCTCTATCATTCGAATTCAACATGACAGATCTCGGTCCACTACATCACTTCCTCGGCATTTCAGTTACTCAACAACAACATGGCCTGTTTCTTTCCCAATCAACATATGCCATGGAGATTATTTCATGAGCCAACATGACCAATTGCAAATCCGTTAGCACGCCAGTGGAAGTCGGCTGCAAACTTAGTGCTACAAATGGTGCCCCATTTTCGGACAGCTCCTTATATCGCAGTTGGCCGGTGCATTACAATATTTAACTATCACGCGCCCGGACATATCATACGCGGTCCAACAAATATGCCTCTTTATGCACGACCCCCGCGAGCCTCACTTCCAACTTCTAAAACGCATCCTGAGGTACATCAAAGGTACCATTACACAAGGTCTCCTAATCACACCTCCCTCGTCCATCAACCTCACCACTTATTCCGATGCGGATTGGGGCGGGTGTCCCGACTCTCGTCGGTCTACATCTGGATATTGCGTATACATGGGCGGCAACCTTATCTCCTGGTCCTCTAAGGGGCAACCAACCATCTCTCGTTCAAGCACCGAAGCTGAATATAGAGGGGTCGCCAACGCAGTCTCCGAACTCAGCTGGATCCGTAACCTCTTGCTGGAACTTCACCTCCCCGTCAAACATGCTTCCCTCGTCTATTGTGACAACATTTCGGCCGTTTACTTAGCCGAGAATCCAGTGCAACACCAAAGAACCAAACATATCGAGCTGGATATACATTTCGTTCGGGAGAAGGTTCGACTTGGTACCATAAAAGTCCTCCACGTTCCAGCGGACTACCAGTACGCGTACATCTTTACTAAGGGGTTACCGAAGCACTTGTTTCAACGTTTTCGATCCAGTTTATGCCTAAGCAATCCTACGGCTAAAACTGCGGGGGACTGTTAGCCGATAATATCTCCAAGATATTATTGGCATGTATTCTGTAACCATTTTGTATATTCTTCTTTATTTTAGTATTCCCTAATTTTAACTAGTCAACATAATTGTAGCCTTTAGTCTTGGGCGAAGAAGACCAAAAAAAAGATGTTCATGTTCAAAGTAGATTTCGAGAAAGCATACGATTCAGTTAATTGGAAATTTATTCTCTCAAATTTGAAAGCAATGGGTTTTCCAAGTAGATGGATTAAATGGGTTGGAGCGTGCTTGAAGTCAAGTTGGGCATCAGTGCTTGTAAACGGATCACCTACTTCAGAATTCAAGTTACAACGAGGATTACGGCAAGGTGATCCGTTATCACCTTTTCTCTTCATCCTTGCGATGGAAGCTCTAGACGTTATCATGACGAGGGCGGTAAAGAGAGGTGTTTTCAACGGCATCGATACTCCACAAGAAGGCCCGAGAATCACACATTTATGTTACGCGGATGACGTGATATTTATGGGCGAATGGTCAGAAACCAACATTCTTAACCTCAAACGCATCTTAAGATGTTTTACAATGGTTTCGGGATTAAAAGTTAACTTAAATAAATCAAGCTTATACGGTTTTGGAGTGGAAGCCGAGGAGATTGAAGGTATGGCAGGGAGGTTGAAATGTAAGTCGGGCACAATGCCGTTTAAGTTTCTTGGTTTAACGATCGGAGCGAATATGAAAAAAGAGAAGCACTGGAAGACGGTAGTGGATAAATTCAACAGCAAGTTATCGGCCTGGAAAGCCAAGTGCCTGTCGTTCGCAGGAAGAATGGTTTTAGCAAAGGCTGTGATGGGGGCCATTCCAAACTATTTTTTCTCTATGCATTTAGCTCCTAAAAAGGTAATAAAAGCGCTAGACAAGATACGAAGGGATTTTATTTGGGGAAGGAAAGCGGGGAGGTATAAAATACGGTGGATAGCGTGGCAGAAAATGATAAGACCGAAACAACAAGGTGGTTTTGGGCTAGGAGACTTGAGAAGTACTAACCTCGCTTTATTGATAAAGTGGTGGTGGAAATTTAAGACGAAACCGGAAGAGTTGTGGGTAAAAGTAATAAATTCGATTCATGGGAGTAACAAGAGCCACAAAATAATCCCTATTAAGAATAATATTGCAGGTTATTGGAAAGATATTGTGAGTGTAGGCAATGAACTTGGACGTATTGGGATTTCGGTTTCAGACGAAATAACAGCGGAAGTGGGATCAGGAAATGAAGTCAAGTTCTGGATTGATAACTGGTGCGATGGGAAAAGATTTAAAGAAAGGTTTCCAGGTCTATTTAAAATCGCTAGAAATAAACATGTTAAAGTGATTGAATGTGTCACAAAACTGGATAGCGAGAACCAATGGAACTTAGGGTGGTTAAGACCTCCAAATTCCGATGAAGAATGGGCTCAGTGGACGATAATGTTATATTTGCTGAACAATGTAAAATTCAAAATAGGAGCGGATAGATGGGTGTGGAAGTCAAGCGATAAAGGAGAATTCTCAGTAGCGGCGGTCAGAAATCAAATAACAAGTCAATATGGAGCGGTAACGGAAGAAGAATGGAAGCATTGGAACAGGTGGATTCCTCCGAAAGTAAACTATTTTACGTGGAGAGCAATGTTAGAAAGGATACCGGTTAAAAAGGAACTCATCAAGAGAAGGATACCGATTAACAATCATTTATGTTCAAGATGTGAGGCTGATGAAGAAACTGTAGATCATGTCATCTGTGGATGCAGCAAGTCAAAAACTATTTGGAATGCAATTCTTGTCTGGCTGAAATTATCATCATCTACCGAGTTCCGAGGAGTAAAAGACGCTTTAGCATATGTTGACGGCTTATCAGGATCGAAGGAATGGAAGAAGGTAATCAACGCGGTATTTCAAATAACCATGTGGAACGTGTGGAAGGCTCGGAATGAAAAAGAGTTTGAAGGGAACATCAGGTCCGGGATCAACATAGCGGAAACAATAATGACAGATAGTTTCGTTTGGCTGAAAAGTAGATCAAAATTTCACGACTTAGTCTGGGAGAGATGGGTGGATTTTAACATTCGAGATATAGTGAAATAATGTAGTAAAAGGTGGAGTCGTTGTTGTGTTTTGTTTTGTGCGTTTTATTTTGTATTTTGTACTTTGGGTTTTTACAGCATATGCTGGCCCTGTTCTATTAATCATAGAATCTTACCGTTCAAAAAAAAAAAAAAAAAAATTGTAGCCTTTAGTCTAGCTCCTCTTTTGTATTTTTACACTGTATCCTCCGTTGAATGAAGTCAAGGATCATTACTATTTCACATTACCATCTCAATGAAAGAGTTTTGGGGGTTGATGCTAATGCCATAATTAATCCATACGTTTTCTGGCTTATTTTAACTTTCACGACAAATAATAAATTATAATTTACAAGTTTAGAAGCTACTTCATATCAATATATTTTGTAAAGTGACTTATATATTTACTTTATTTAGAATAATATAACATGCCTAATAATTAAAAGGCAATTGTGTTAAGTACATGAAACGAAATTATATATTAGGCGTCATTCATGGATTCTTGCCTGTCGGTACGTACGTTAATATTTTTTATGGTAATTCTTAAGCATTGCACTCTTCCTGCATCATTTTATATTGTGTGAAGAATCGAGTTGCTTACGTTTCTAATCCATTCTTGAATTTTGGAGTTGCTTACGTTTCTACACCGATCTTGAATTTCAGGTTACT